>LOJH01024430.1:0-19114 GCA_001685095.1 Ellobius talpinus
TTCACTACACTACACTATACCACACACACCGTTCACTACACTACACTATACCACACATACCGTTCACTATACTACACTATACCACACACACTGTTCACTACACTACACTATACCACACACACCGTTCACTATACTGCACTATACTGCACTATGGCTCCTGAAAAGCCTGGTGAACTCAGGTCTTGGAGACCTAACTGTCAACAAAATGGAGAGCAGGGGGCTGAGAGTTTCGTGTGGTGGCAACAGTTTCTGATAGTTTTGATATTATAGAACTGAGCAATCCCGGTATAGAAGATAGGTTTATAATGTCTGCCCTTTTTAAAAGCAAATCTAACTTTTCAGCTTTTAATAAAATTTATATTTGCTTAAAAAGTTCTAGGACTTGAAACATGTTGACTCCTAATGTTTAGCAATTATTTGGTGCTTTAAAATAGACTACATTGAAGCAATCCACAGTGAGATAGTGTTGGTACCCATTTCGTTAACTAAAGCCTCAATTCTTTCCTGCACACACAGACCAAAACCAGTTTGTGGTGAGCCCAACGGCAGATTTCACTGTTCTGATTCACATGGGCCAAATGGTTAAAGAAGTGACTATTGTTTAAACTGCTAGAAACTTGTAACGAATGGCCTCTTAATAAATCCAGGTAGTTCTACAATAAGAGAAATCGGACACCGACGTCAAGTGTGTTTAAGGTTCTCCGATATCAGTTGTCTAAAGTGCCAAGCCTCCTTCCCAGGGTCCACTTAACCGTGCTTCTGGTTCCACTTTCCAACTCTCCTACTGCTTGCTGCTTTCCTGTGGTAGCTTCCAGGCTTCTCAACAGAGAAGAAATGCTCTAAAAATGTGCTGAGTTTCTGAAGAGAATCATGCTTGCTACTGCAAACTTTAAAAAAAAAAGTTATGGATATAAATAGAAACATCACAGACATAGCCGATTCAGCAGACTAATTAAAATACATTTATTTTCATTTCAACAGTATGTTGTCATGAAATCCGAAGGAGGTCACAGGTTTCATCTACAACCAAATGTCTACATATTTACTCTAGGTAGGACCTATATGGAAGTATGTTCTCTTTTAACTGATATAGCAAAAGATCAAAACCATTTGCCAACTTTATGATTCTTGAAAGACAGAAACTAACTACTCTGCATGTGAGACATGACACCTACAAGAAATGATACAGCTGGGAGGTGGTGGTGCATGCCTTTAATCGCAGCACTCAGGAAGCAAAGGCAGGCAAATATCTTCATTCAAGGGTAGCCTGGTCTAAATATTGAATTCCAGGATAGCCAGGACTACACAGAGAAACTCTATCTTGAAAAAACAAAAACAAAAAGAAATGATCTGAATTACTGGAATAAAACACTTGGATGGAATAAAATCCATTTTCTAGGGGACTTGTTTTTCTCATGCATTAATCTACCTTGACATTCTTTTGTGCTACTGTAGAAGTTCATCAGTCTGCTACTTCCCACTGCTACTAAATCTTGTTTACAAGTATGTGCCAGGCCAATGTCATTTCAAATACTGGAATAATTCTGATGGGGGACATGACACTAGGGATCAGACTCTGGGCCTACTGCTTTTTAGACAAGAGTTAACCACCGGGCTGCGTTCTCCAAAACTTTGGAACACAACTTTCCACAGAGTATCTATGCGCTGTTTCTCCTCAAGATCTGTACTTGAAGAGATGATAATGCCACTCTTCACCAGCAGTAAGCTTCACACCCTCCCAAATGGGGACAGATGCATACTGTGACTAAGATTCTCAGTAAATGTGAGAAACTGCAAGGGAAGTGCTGCTCGTCACATACGCAAGACCTGCAGACCAGAAGAGGCCAAGATGGAGTACAGAGGTCCAAAGGGAACTACAGAAAAGGACTTATGACCTGCCCTTCCCACCACACCAGAATCCTAAGACTGAGGAGTCTGCAGAGACCAAAGGCACCCCAAGACACCTGCAAGAGCCCGAGGTCTGAGAACTTCCCCTCTATTAACTCAGAGTAGCTGTGCCAGCAAACCATTCCATAAGTGCTGCCTTTATTGCTTACTTCCTATCATACTCTTGACTATATAACTTAAGATGGTTTTGCTTGTATATTGCTCCATAGGCTCTTCGGGCTGCTGTTTATCTTCTCCACCCACTTTACTATGGCATTCAGCCACTCTCCAGCCACATCTCACATATTCACTCTCAGTCCCACACCTTTTCTTCTTTCTCTCATACTTACCCCTCATCCTTTTCCTTCTTGATTGTAAGCTTCTACATATTTAATACTTTCTTTGATACATGGACCTAACAGCGTCCCAACTCCCTCCCCTCTCCCCAGCTACTTTACCCACTTCAATTTTTCGAAGTTGATCTAATCCTTGACTCTTATCTTTATCAACCCTACTTTTCTCCCACTTCTAATCTTATTAACTAAAATCCACATCTACTCCATATCATGCTTGGCTGTATATCCTCCAGGAGCTACTGAAGTCAAAGGGTCCACTGTTATTAATTGGCTAATATGACTTTTGCACAGTGGTAATAGCAAGCAGATGTGGCTGTTCTTCCAGCTAATAATTTACTCAAGGCATAATACAGTGTTTCCAACAGATAACCATGAACTCCTAGACTGAGGAATTATTTTCTAAACTACACATTCAATTCTACCATACCCAAGTCCCACCTGAACACTGCAAATTCTTCAACAGCTGGGGAAAAAATAAACAAAACACCAGATGTATAAATTACAATGCAGTAACAAAAGCAACTGAGTAAGACAGCACAGCTCTTCCAAAAATTATTAACCCTACAGCAATGCTATCTAGTGAGAGTAAGTTAAACAAAATCCCAGATAGAGAACTCAGAATAATTTCAGGTATGCTCAAAGACATACGTAAGCAAATAGCCGAATAAATAAGGAAGGTGATACACGACATGAAGAAGAAATTCAACTAAGGGAAAACTAAAATGTTGAAACAAAAACATTAAGTTCAAAAATATTGTATGGAGACTCAGGAATAGAATGGATCAAGGCAGAAGAGGACAGAGTGTCTGGGGTTTAGGGCAAAGTAGAGAAGCTTCAACAATTTAACATGGACAAAGATAATTAATACGATGGTACATCTGGAGATACTTGACAGTCTGAAAAGCCCAAGCCTAAAGACACTTGGCAGAGGAGAAAAAAAATCTTGTCCAAAAGGCATAGGAAGCATTTTCAAAAAAAAAGCATAATAGAAAACACCCAGAGTTAGGAAAAGAGATGAGACTCAGTACATAGGGGTATTTAGGGTATCAGAAAGACAAGACCAGGAAAGAACCTCCTTGTGTCGGATCATAATAAAAACACTAAATATATAGACAATAAAAAAGAATCTTGAGAGCAACGAGAGAGAACACCAAGTCACATGAGAAAGCAGCCCATTAGAATATGAGTAGACTATCAGTCTGAAACCTTAAAAGCCACAATGGCTCTCACAACTGTCTACACAGACTACCATATATATACAATAAAGTGACCTATCATAACTGGGGGAAAAATAAAAACTTTTCATGATAAAAACAGAACAAAGATATTTATGACACTAAGCTCTACAGAAGATACTTGGATACTTCAGACCAAGGAGAAAACAAGTCCATTGACGAGGCCACAGAAAGGATGAGCCGCACTAGAAGTATAGTTAAGCAAGAGAAGAAGGGAGGAAAGAAAACACTATGAGATCAACAGGACGGTAGGAATCAGAATACTGGTCTCAATTCCCCCATTCCAAAAGCACAAGCTAGTATACTGAACCAAAAAGCAAAGATTGTCTATTTGCTGCCTCCAAGGAATGTGCCTCCCCTCAAAAGACAGCCAGCACCCGCAGTAAAGGGTGGAGGTACATATTCCCAAGCAAATGAACTTTGGAAACAGGCAGGTATCACTCGGCTGATATCCCAATTTAGTATTGTTTTTAGGTAATACATAATGTTTTTCTGAATTCCAGAGCTATCTGTTGTATTACCAAACAAACAAACAACTTGAGGCCTTGGTGGTGTCTGGGGGTCCATGCCACTCCCAGAACCATCCCCGTCTGAGTGGCCAGTGCTTCCACCCAGAGCCAGGATGGAACAGGATGGGCCCAAGTTGCTGATGAGGGCCATGTCTGAGTCCACTGTCCAGCTGTAGCTGGGGTCTGTGCTAACGTCTGTGGCCCATGTCACCTCAGGAATCCACAGGAATCATGCGTGATGAAATCAGAGGACCATCCTGAGTCGGCCTCGCCCTTTGCTGGTCCTGCCTCTCTCTAGACACTGCAGCAAGAGAGCTAGCTGGCCCTGACCCTCACAGGAAAGCTGACCCCTACTCTCAGGAGAGATGGCTCCATCCCTCACCACAGCTAAGGGAGAACTGGCACTGACCCCAATGGGAATGACCAGCTCAGCTACCACTCAGTTCCACAGCCAGGCCTTGGGTTGGCCCACCCTAACGTCTACCCCATCTAGAAGCTGCTGGAGCTCGTGAAGGGACAGGGCCTGTGGAACAATACCCACAGGATCTCCATGACTCAAGGAAGCCATGGGATATCCCTGAGGAGTCCAGCGAGGATCCAGTGAGATGGTATACTAGAAACCAGATGCCTTAAACCATACGACAATGAACATTTGCTAGTAAAGTTGATTGGACAAAATGGCATACTATGTGACACACGGAGGTCCCCAATGCCACCAGGACGAATGAAGAGGTATTGGAGAGGTGGGGAAGTAGGAGAAGTGAAGAGGTTTGTTGGTTTTGTTCTTATTTTTGTTTGTTTATTTGCTTTGTTTTGAGGCTTTTTAAAAATTTTCTTTTCAGGGAGCACTGCAAGGGTGAGGGGAGCACATAGGGGAAATGAGGAGGTAAGCAGAATTAGGGTACATGTTGTGAAATTCCCAAAGAATCAATAAAGCAATGTTAAAAGATTACATCCTCCCCCAAAACAACACACAAAAACAAAACATCAAAAAACCCTTTCCAACCGATTCAAGAACACATTTAATTATCATGAACAGGTTGGTTTTACTACAGAAGTGTGGGCATCATTAAATATATATATCAACTAATGTTATAAATTGTGTAATGGTTGAGATCTCAAGGAGAGAAATTATCACATGGTCATCTTGATAGACATAGAAAAGGCTTAACAAAATCCAGCATCCTTTCCTGTTAAAAGTTGCGAAAATTCCAGTGACATTCCTCAATAGAAAAAGAAAAATTCAAAATTCACACGGAAGTAAAAAAGATCCCAGAGAGCCAAAGCAATCCTGAGCAAAGTTAATAACTGCTGAAGGTAAAACCATGCCTGATTTCAAACTATACTGTAGAGCCATAGTCATGCAAACAGCACAACACTGGCATAAAAACAGACATGAAAGTCGATGGAAAACAGCAGATGGTCCAGATATAAACCTCATACCCATAGCCACTTGATTTTTGACAAAGGTAACAAATACACACATTGGAGAAAGGATAGCATCTTAACAAACAGCACTGCAAAAATTCAATGTCTACATGCAGACGAAACCAGATCCGTGTACAAAACTCAACATCGAATGGCTCACGGACCTCAACAGGAAACCTGGCACTCTGAAACTGCTGGAGGAAAAAGAGGGAGCACACTTCTAAATAAAGGCATAGGTAAAGTCTTTCTGAAACAAATTCAATCGCTCAGGAAATAGGCCAGTAATTGTGCTACTTTCAACCTTGATCATAAAAGCTTCTTTCTCTAGTGGGCAGAGACTCATAATTGGCCAAAGAGCCAAGAACAAGTGACTGAGTGCTCAGTCCTAAGGGGACACCTGCAGAAGATGATGCAGAATGAATTAAGGGGCAGAAGACAGGGAGGAGTGCTGTGAGCATGTCCCCTCGACATGCCATGCCTACTGACCC
Source organism: Ellobius talpinus (assembly GCA_001685095.1). NCBI lineage: Eukaryota > Metazoa > Chordata > Mammalia > Rodentia > Cricetidae > Ellobius > Ellobius talpinus. Next base: position 5,904 of record LOJH01024430.1, read on the forward strand.
TGAACTCACAGCAGCTGTGGTTACTCCAAGACCTATACAAAATCAAGTCCATAAAACTCAAGCAGGAGAGGGCACAGTTCATGAGGCTCCAACCCTACCCCAGGAGCTACTGGCAGATGTTGGTTGCTGAGGGAGAGACATCATTTTTCTTTGAGGATATGTACCCTGGAAGGTTAAAACCGACACTAGTGAGTGTCCAATTCCTATGTGCATAGACAAGACTAACTGGGCTCTGTGTGGGGGGGAGACACAGGATCAGGGCTGCTTGATGACATTGGGAAGGGGGCTGTTGTGGGCAGCCAAGGTGAGTTAGCGGGAGAATAGGTGTCAATACGATCAAAATAATTGTTTACATATGTGAAATTCTCAAAGAATAAATTGAAAACATTATGTTAAAAAGATGCTCACTAAATGCTGACCCTGAAAATGCAGAGGCTTATAAAACAAACAAACCAAGCCAGGGACCAGACGACTTGTGTTACTACTAAGTTCTTGCCCCTGGGAACTCAGATCTGTGGCTGAGCTCCAGCGGTTCTCCTTGACTATCGTTTGGCCACACATAAACACATCCACACAATTTGGTCTGATGGACCCTCCACTCGACTGTGAATCTCTAAAACAACGTCTAGTTCTCTTTCTTTAGGTGTGTATCTCATTTAACCCTTATAATCACTTGCTAAGCAGGAGAGCCTTGCTAGTCTGTTCAGTTCCAGACAATCACATAATGAGCTCAAAGTCCCAGGGGTTTATAATGCATTTAATTGATCTTAAAAAGGTGAAAATGGTTAGTTTTGGTGGGTGGTGTTTTTATTTACTTGCGAGTTTTATAATAAAGTTTATAAATTTTAAAGAAAATGGATAAAGGTGTTAGACTTTTAAGTCTTGAAAAGAGAACCTCAAAACCTTAAGTTTTAAGACCAGAAATTCAGTGACCCAGTTCCACCTGTAGGCAGAAGTGTATACAAACCTCACTGAAAAGACTTCCATTAACATATGAAATCCAGAGTTTCCAGAAGTTAGGCAGCTGACTTAACACAAGCTTCGTTAGTTTTTCAACAAATGCCACCCTGTGGGGAGTTTTGTACCTCCATGCTAAAGGATAAAAGAATAAAACATCATGAATACATAGTTGAATCAAGAAGAAAAACATGCTGAAACAGTGACCCTGCCCCCTTTCCTTCTTCCTGATGAGGCATTTCCTTCGGCCTCCTACTGGCAGCACCAGGCAGGGGGACAGGGGAACAGCAGCTGCCAAGACCTCAGAGAACAGTGCTTCACCCTTGTCCTGAGGGTTGTTAGTTTCTCTTTAAAACGTCAAACATGGGGGCTAGAGAGGTGGCTTAGAGGTTGAGAGCACTTGTTCTTGCCGAGGACTGGGGTTCAATTCCCAACACTCACATAGTGGTTCATAACTGTCTGTAATTCCAGTTCCTGGGGATCTGACACCCTATTCTGACCCACAGGGACAGAAGTATAAGGTGAAAAGTGTACCAAAACCTCGTTTAATAGAAGAAAACAAATGGAGAAATTCATGAATACTAGCCATTTTCAGGTTGTCCTACCTTTAGCTATGAGATCATCGTGCCCTCTATGGGGTCCTCTCTGCCTCCCCACTCCCTGCTGGCTGTTCCTTACACAGTCACAGGCAGGCCAGTACACAGTAGCCACCAGGAACACCCTGGGGTCCAGTCCTAACCCTTACTTGGCCTCAGAGTAGGGTATTCATTCATTCACTCTATAACCAAACCCAGGCTTCTTTACAAGCTATCCCAAGGCAGGGTTGTCTTGTGGCCCAGTATCAGAAATTTGTGCAGCATTGTATAATACAGGTTACTCCATCCTAGGCAGAAAAGAGTGAAGGCAGCCAGAAATAAAGAAACACCAGACAAAAGTGTTGGTGTTGGCATTCCAGTGACGGAGGGGCTCGGCTGGTTTATTTTAAAATGCTTATTACCATCCTGACTTGATAATAGACCTCCAGAAAATAAGCTTTCAACGAAGATGTGCAAGCTAACTCTCCCCTTCCCCACTTGCCTGGTGCTAAAGAGCAACTATTGCTGATTTCATGTAACTCTTTGCCAAATGCTTTCTATATATACAAGCAAATATAAATATGTTCTCATCACTCTCAAATGTCCTGTAATTGCTTGACTTCTGAAACATCTGGCTCTCTCTCCTCATCACTGTTCCTGTAGGTCCATATTCATACAGAGAGCACTTCCCTCTCTCTGAGATACAGACTGTTTCATCTAGAATTACTCAAATTAACAAGCTTCCTTCTAACAGTGAGACTGCCTTCCGTGTTTTAGTTAAAACTGATGCTTTCATTCAAAGAAATCCTCCTCATTTAGCACATGTGCAAAAAGAATAAACTCCCCAAGAACCGCTGGGCCAAAGACTGCGCCTACAGGGAATGTTGAGAAGGGACTGCATTGCCCATGGAGGGGTCTGTCCACTTGCAGAAGAAACAGGAAAGCAGCAGCTTTGTGATATTCTCACCAGCAAACAAGCCCCCAAACCCGAGACAAAACATAACAAAATCCCCAAGGGCTTTGTGAGACTCAAGTACTAACTGCCCCTTAAAACTGTTATTGTCATGAATGAGAGCAAGGGCCTGTACCTGCTTAACCACCCTTGAGGCTTCCTTTGGCCAGTTTAGGGCCTGCATACTTGGGCACATCAGTATTTCCATACTGTGGGGAAAAGTCTGAAACTCATTCTCATTGGTAAAAGGCATAGTTCTTTATATCTAATAATATTATAAACTTAAGATTTGTTCCTCTGTTAAATGCTGAGGTCCACAAAAAGTCCCCAAAAGACCACCAGTCACGATGTAATCAGCAAGAGCATTTTTATTGTACCACAGGCATGTGGGGTCGTACACACCTGTACAAAATGGAGACAACAACCTTGAGACGGACGCATAAGCTCCTTTTAAGCAGAGCTACAGGAATTTTAAAAGCAGTGTGACCATTCTATTTAGAACTGAGTTACGCAAGGGGCACCGTATTAGTGCATTTCTAATTGGTTAGAGGTAGGAGGAGTGGGCCCAGGCCATAGCTTTTCCATTCTTGGGCAAGTCTGGACCTTTGTGGGGGTGGGGGTGTGAAACCTAAAGATTATCTGTGAATTTATCATATAGCTGTAAACTGCTGAATAACTGAGCAAACTTTGTTTTCAAAGTTTCTAGAACAGGCAAGTATATATACCAAGAAGATTTCATCTGACAACATGGCTTTTTTTTTCCCTAAAAGTAAATGATAACGCCAAACTATTTTAGAAATGGCAGACAGCATGCTGCCTGGAATGCACAGGCCATAGCCAGAAGTATCATGGGTTCAAAATAAGAAAGTATTTGAAAAAATTAATTTAAACCCATTTTTTATAAGATTCATGTGAGTGTGTGTTTTAGCTGCATGTATGTATGTGCACCGTGCTGTCTGATGCCCATGGGTGAGACAAGAGCATTGGAGCCCCTGGAACTGGTGGTACAGATGGTTGTGAGCCACCATGTGGGTGCTGGGAACCACACCTGCTCTATCTGCAAAGAGCAGCAAGGGCTCTTAACTAATGAGCAATCTCTGCAGCTCCCAAATTAAATTCTTTAAAATGAAGCACTGAAAGATTTGCCTGACCACAGCAGCTGCATGGCATTTCCTCGAACAGTGCTTCAAAGCACTGTGATTCCACCAAGTAGCTCTCTGACCTTGGTTCTGCATTCCTACTGTGGGACACTCGCCTGTATCCTTATCTCATGATTCTTTGCGGGGAAGGAAGTGGGACAGAACCCACAACCCTGTGGTCACTGAAACTGGCAGAGAGCTCAGAATGGTCCCCATGTCCCTGTGTACTCTACCCATGCACATATACAGCAAGCAGTGCAGACATGCAGTCACCCAGATTCATACACACTGCACACACAAGTCTCAAGGCAGCCGATCACGAGAATTGTTTTGTAGCACCAAAGAAAAAGGGAATTCTGATTTCTCACTGACTTAAAACAAAATGTTATTTGAGAAACCACAAGAGCAAAATGAGAGTAAATTCAGCTCCTTTCTTAATAATCCAATAATAAGTATTGTAATGGGAACCATTTTATGACGGGAAAATGACTTAACAATTATTATCTGAAAACAGCAAATGGATTCCAAAAGCTTAACTGACCAAATCTTTCACAGCGGATTTCTACGTGAATTCTGTTGTCGCAGGTTCACAGCAGCGGCAAAGGCCGGCACAGCTGTTGGACAGTGATGTCAGACGGACTCTGGAGTACTGCAAGCGCTGCAAGTACTTAGCATACTGATGCTCAGTCATCCAGGCCCTTGGTACTTAACACAATGTTGCTCAGTCACCCAGGCCCGCGCAAAGTAGTGTGGTTCCAGGGCCCGCCCTGTGTAGCACAGGGGAACTCAAGAGTATCGTATTCTCTTTCATCTTTTTTACTACCTGCCAATTTTCTTAGGTATTAAATGAGTCTTTTCTAGCACATCCTTTCGGAAGGGTACAGACCAGAAAGATCATGCAGAAGAGGGGTGATAACTTACTGTCATCGCGACCAGACTGAAAGCTGCTACCCCTCTTTAGTGACGCAGTCTGGCTGAGATGGCCCAACACTGAGGGGCGCACATCGTTATCAAGGTCCAGCATGGGGCTGTGCGGGCCTGGGTTACCTGGAAGAGAGATGACATCAGCTATTACCGTGGGCTTTGATGTAATATAGAGCTTTTTCAAGGCTATTTCCTGCTCAACTGTTCCACTCTTTTACATACAGAATTCAAATAAAATTTTCTCCAAATAGCTTTCGCTTTTTAAAAAATTTCTTACGGTCCTGAGGGTTGAGCGCAGAGCCTCATTTAAGAGCTCTGCCACCGAGTTATGTACAACCCTAAAGAGATTTACAACATTATTTCCATTACGACACATGCGGAGAACTTGATCTGCCATTCTAGCTTAAGACAAAGTTCTAAGAGTCAATGTGGTGGGGTCAGTGCACGATCTAATAGTGAATGCAGCAACCTAATATGCATGCTTTGTTGATGCTCATGGGAGACCTGTCCTTTACTAAACAAAAATGGAGGAGCGGACCAAGGTGGGGGTGGGAGGGGTGTCAACAAGCTGTAAAGCAAACAAACAAACAAACAAACAAATTTGTTTTATGAAAGAATGAATGCAGCAAAATTAGGTGTGGCCATAGTACAAATGTAGACACTAAGAAGTCAACTTTTTCAAAACAAGACCCAGGGTTAGAAAGGAAACTACTGGCTTCTGACTCTTGTTTCTCTTTCCTGCTCCACACAGATATATTTACAACACAAACACCACAACTCACACTGGCTTTCGCTGTCTGTCTCTTTGGAATATAGGATTTGAGTCTCCATTTTTACTCCTGGTGCCTGCCACCAAATTAACCTTCTAACCTCATGCTGTTAATATTTTAGTAGCTAATGTCTGCTTCCATGGAGAGCCCCACACCAGTCACGAAGTACTTAGGAGGCAGTGGCAGGAGGATCAGCAGTTTAATAACAGTCTCAGCCAAATAGCCTCAGGAGTAAGAACTGAGTATTTTATCTCTCCAACCCCCACAGCACTGTACCTTGACGATTCCCTCAAGATAAGAGGGACTGATGTCATCACTCACTAAGAACTATATTCCTTATAGTTTATAATTTAAAGACATGATAGTTTCATGTTCTAAAGAAAAAATTTTAGAAATTAAAATAATATTTTAACGAGAATAAGATGATAGTAACATCTAATAAGTATTTACTGGGCAATCCTGTGTGCATTGTTCTGGAGGATTTTAGATTCTGGCTGACTGGGGGCTGAAAATAAATCAATAACAACTAAATACAGCTCCACTTGCTGTTCAGAGAGCACAGTGAGAAGGAACAGGACCCTTTTTCATGGGTCCTCGCTACTGTGCATCACTAAACCTGGCTACCTACTTCCAGTGGGTTTTATAGAAAGGAAATTACGTCACTTGGACAAATTTGTGGGATACAACATTTGAGGAGTACGTTCTGATGACTCTGCCAACTGCTGTTCCTTTACTCCTATTTTGAAATATATTACATATAAAACAAGATGTCTAAAAATCCAGAATGTAAAAAAAAAATTAAATGGCATATGATGTAGAGTTTAAATGTGGTGTCACTAATAACTGTCCCGATCTGGAATGACCTTGTAGGTGAGTCCCACCACACCTGTGAGGGAAATGCTGACTGGGTTAACAGAGATGGGAAGACCCGTGCTGACAGGGCTAGCACTGGTCTCTAAGTTGGGTCCTAGATTGCACAGGACGTTTCTTGACTGTGGACAGACTGCTGCCTACTCCTCGCCACTATGGACTGTAAGTCCAACTGAGCAGGAGGAAACCTGTGTCTCTCACAGCTGCCCACACACAGCATTTTGTAATGGCAACAGCAAAAGGAATTAAGACAGGTAGGATAAAACACCGTATGTTTGATTTCTTTCTGCATTAAATAGAAAAATCTGTCTGGAACTTTTCACAAATTATGACATTTTACATTGTAGTTTACAGTCTTCACTATTATTAATCATAGAATTCAAGAAATACCAAAACACAAATTCTCTGATGTACCAAACACGGATATTAAAATCTTCACAAAATGCTTTTATTTTATAAATATATGCTGCATTTTACTTTTATAGACTATGAGGTCATATGTTTATAATTAAGAAGGAAACATTTCCAGGTCTTATGTAAATAAACTATCTATATTCCTAAAATATTACAATTACCATTGATTAAGTGGATCCTAAGAAAATGTTTTTCTCTATAAGTGGTATTTTAACAACTTTAACTCAAATGGTTTGATATTATATTATTTGGAGTTTAAGCAAGGCTTAAATTTTGAAATTTAAAGACTGGTTTATCATTTTCTTTAATAATAATCTTTATCAGGCATATTTTGTTGCATCAGAAAGCACTCCTCAGAGCTCTGTTAGCTACACAGGAAAGACTTTCTGAACTGATAGCTAGCATTAGCAGCAAGGATAACTCAGAACAGTAGCTGAAACTGCATGTGCCCAATGAGTACAACTGGCACCTGAAACATCTTTTTGTAAGCGCTATGTGAGTTCAATGACCAGAAGGTGGCGCTGCGGGGCTGCATGTAAGCATTTAAACCTCCCAGTGGTGGACACTGGGAATGAGTTTCTCTCCCCTGACAAAAAGTCCCACAGTGTGTTACAGAAAACTAGAAGAGTTATGCTTTGGGGAGAAAATTTATTCAAACATTTATTTAAAGCAAACCATTTATCACAAATCATGTTAAAAATCAAAAAGCCTGAAAGATTCTGACATTCCTTTGAAGCTTCAATTACAGGATTCAATACTTTTATTTCTCAATATTATAGAAATGAAGTTGCTTTGACAGTGAGTATTCCTATAAGACAATGAAGAACAAAAGAAACACATTTTTTTAACTACAAAATCAGCAAAACACTTCAAAATACTTCACAAAAGGTTAGCCTTGTTTTCCTTGATTGTTTTCACCTTACAATACAAGAATCTCATGATGGACTTGAAAGAACCTGTTCAGTATACAAAGTACATACAACAGGACTGGAGAGAGAACTCAGTGGCTAAGTGCACTTGCTGCTCCTGCAGACACCCTAAGTTCAGTTCCCAGCAGCCACATGGGACCAGCTCCAGGGGATTCTTTTGGTCTCCTGGACACTGGCATTTATGTGAACAAACCCACAGAGACCCACATACAGATACATAATTTAAGATGAAGTAATCTTCTTTTAAGCACATACAGTTGAAGGTGATGTCACTTTGCATATTTTCTTTGAAAACTCATAGACCTGGCCACTGGGAATCAGGTGAGGAGAATGGTCACCATTACCACACAATTTCAGGCTTTCATTAGAGTGTTTGCACTGGGCCCTTTTGTAGGTGACAGGGAACAAAGTTTTGTGATGCCATGTTTGGCCTTGTTCTTTTCAAATAATATTAAGTTAGCATAAATTTTGACCAAGTGTTTTTTCTTGGGCATAAATTTTCTCAAAAAACAAACTCTTATGATTTTTGCTGAACAGAACTGGGTCATGGGTCGGGAGCTACTGGCAGCTCTGGGGATCAGGACTGGCTCCACTTAACCTCTGGGCTACATCTCCAGCACATGGAAAACTTTAAAAACCTTACAGTCAAATACAAGGCTATTACACTTATTTACTAACTGTCCATATCAGGAAGAGAGGCAGGAATTTATCTGGAGAGAAAGTTGCATGGCTATCAATAGCAGATCCGTGTGTCCAAAAAAAATGGTGCTACAAAGACAACTAATGATTTAAACAGTGCAACCATGCAACTGTTGTACCGCTAAAATTTTGATTTTATGATTCAGAGTTTCAATCTAAAACTGTGCATCATTTGTATGGACAAAATGGAAAGCATCCTGTTTTTGCTCCCAGCTCTACAATTGGGGTTTGATTGGCAGTGTTATTTGAATAAAGGTATAAAGTTTGCCACTTCACATTGAGCCCAGATGCAAACTACTCTCCTTGAATGTATGAATGAATGAATGAATGAATGAGATCTTCCCCTCTCCCTGGCACTGGGATCTGTGGAAACATCTGCTGAAGAACTACCCTATAGAGATTACTCTGGAGATAGCATTTCAAGCAGGGACACAGCCCTGCAGCACAAGCCATGAACACTGACGATTCATGTGGTACAGGTAACACTACTAACACAATTTGAAGGAAACCTTAGCATCTAGCTGCATCCCCCAGCTTCCACAAACTAGTGTCTAATTTATAATTTTATAAGAAAGCAACCTTTAAAGACACAACATTAAACACATAACAATGACATTTCTTCATTGCTGACAATCAAAAGTTGGTCTTATTTTCCCAACATAATTTTCTATAACCTGTGGAAGCAACACTCTTAAAAAGGAATTTTTTGTATGTTTCTTTCTTCTAATTTGGCGTATGCAGAGATAAACAAATTGAAACAAACATTAAATCTGGGAATTATTTTTAAAATAATATAAACACAGAACAGAAATCTTGTTTTACTAGGAGAAAACCAGTTGGAAATCTATATTAAAACTAGCAGCTGGGCGTGGTGGCACATGCCATTAATCCCAGCACTAGGGAGACAGAGGCAAGAGTAGTTCTGTGAGTCCGAGGCCAGCCTGGTCCACAAAGCAAGTTCCAGGATAGCCAGGGCTGTCACACAGAGAAATCCTGTCTGGGGGGGGGGTAGCAGCACACTCTATTTTCCTAGGGTCACTAAAGGCGGTCAGCCCCAGTCATGCCACCATTTTTCAGTTTGCTATGATTTTGAAGCATTTCTGATTTTATTTCTGCAAACTAGAATTTCGACTAGATAAAAGCTCTTCAGCTTTTAATTGTTTCAGAAAGAACTCTGGTGAGACTCACAAACTTAATGTTCGAACTTTTATCAGTTTTAAAGAATGACAAGGACTTTTAGAACTCTGTAAAAAAAAAGAACGCTTCCGAAGGCTTCCAGGAAGCCTTATCATGTGTCATATATCCTGATTATCATATATCAAATGTTAAAAAGCAATGATTTTCCTATTTTAAATGCAAATATTGGTTGAAATTTGTTTAACAGGCTCTATACATAAACAGTGTGAAGGGCAAAGAGTACTCAGTGCAAGCACGCAGATGTGGAGCCAGGTGAATACTTCCACTGTATTTTCAGGCCTCGTGCCTCTTGTGGCAAGTTTCTCACAGTCCACAATAGTGGGGAGCACTGACCCACGGCCCCAGACTCAGGAGGGCAGCCTACTTCCTCACCACCCTTAAACACCTTTGAACACATTTTCCTGTGCACAGCGGGCCCTTGTCCTGTGCAGAGGCCCGACCACCCACTGTTGCTTGTTGACCAAACACACAGGGCCAGGAGCCTCAGGCAGAGGCCGGATAGGAACCTTTCAGGCACCACACAGAGGAATTTCAATGCCAAGGCTGGGTGGGGGTGGGTGTATCAAGGCAGCATTACAAATTCCTCATGAATTAGACCTGTGTCAAGAGATAAAAATGCTCTTTGATCTTCTGACTCTATATATTTGAAGCACCAACAGAGAGATTTCTTCAGTTTAAAGGGAATAATTTAATCCAAGTAACCCACGGGAGTCACGGTCACCACAATTTCCCTCACTCACAGTGGAGCTTCCCGGCCCAGCTCTAGGCCCTGTTCCTGGGTGTCTCACCGGATTCAAAACAACAGTTTAGAAAAGGAAATGAATTTTGAAAACAAAATTAAAGATGTAAACACTCAAGACACTAGAACAGCTAATTGGTCAGTTAGGTAGTTTGTAATAAGGCGGGTATAACCAATAGGATTATTTGTGCTTTTATTAAGGTATTAACACTTTACAATAGTTATAAGTAGATTATATAGAGAAAATATGCCTATATTATGCAAGCCAAAGAATTTTAAAGAAATGACAGAATACAGAATAAAAACACTTGCAGTAGTCACCACTTTAAAATTACCAAGAAATACGCACACATTTTGAGCTGTCATGTACTTGGTGTTTAGAGTTAAACTTCCAGTAAAGCACAAAGGGCCAGCTGCTGGGCACCCATGGCAAAGGTGCCCTTGCAAGGAGAAAAGACCTCCAGCTGTTCCCCATGGCATGCAGCGGTTCTCCTTCCACTCTGCAGACCCAGAATGCCACTCCAAAGGCAAACCAAATTCCTCAAGTCTTTACCTCTTTTTAAAAAATGTGCCTAAATTACTGGTACTAATCATGTGTCTTAATTTTTCTTTGAAAGGTAAAATTGTCATCGTGCTTATTAGTCTTCTGTCAACTTGACACAGTAAGAGTTATCTGGGAAGAGGAGCCTGAACTGTGAAAATCCCTCCATCACAATGGCCTGTAGACAAGTCTGGGAAGAATTCCTTCATTAATGATTGATGTGGGAGGACCCAGGCTATTGTGGGGGATGGCAGCCCTGGGCAGGTGGTCTTAGGTGGTAATAGAAAGCAAGCTGAGCAGCCAGTAAACAATATTCCTCTGCTTTAGCTCCTGCTCCGTGGCTCCTGCCTCAATCCCTGCTGAGATCCTGCCTAACTTCTCAATGATGGACTATAGTCCAGAAACTGCATCAAACCCTCCCCTCTACCACATGCGCTTTGGGTCAGTGTTGTATCAGAGCAACAGAAAAGGGAGCTAAGACAGTCATCAAATCTACAATCAATTGTGTTAAAAAAGTGCCAATCTATATTCTAGCCGATACAACTGCTCATATATATACCTATGCTACTTTCAAACGAAAGTGACAATTTCTAACGTGTGCACTCTGAATCCAATTCATGATGCTCTTCCTCCTTCTGGAAAAAAAAAGACAGATGAAAATAGAAATGCTTTCCCTCGCCTGGCTGGAAGAAAATGGCTTTGGCTTAGCACTTCTCCCATGCTTCCCTCTCCTGCACCCACTTTATCCTGTGTGTCCCTATAGAGCTCCCAGACTTAAAGCAAGTAACCAAATCCTGCTAAACATTCTCTCTTCTAAAGCCAATGTAAACATATTGTTAACACATTATAACTTTAAATAAAAAGTATGATTTCTATTAAAGTACTTAATATATGTACAACATATACCTACATATTTCTATTAAAGTACTTAATATATGTACAACATATACCTTAAGGAACTATTTTTTATAGTTCTAAGAAAATTCAATGAAGCTAACAGTTTCTGCAACTTAAACAAATACAAGAAAACCACCCTACTCTTCCATTAGAACAATATCAGAATTGTATCACTAGCCCCATTATTTAAAATGTTTATGAATAAAATGTGTACATAAAGATAACTTCAATATTTTAGACAAGTATCAATAAAAGCATAGTTGAATTATACTGTATAAAGACAATCAAACTTCAGATACTATTATTCAGTGAGCCTCATCTGAAACAGAACCTTTATATCTTAAGGCCCTTGGAGAAACAAGTATTTTAGTTTTCTCAGCGAGTGTTTAACAAACTGCTACATGTCTAAAATCATTCAAATCTCAGGCTGTTGGCTGCTGGATTTAGTGTTGGGCATCAAACTCATGACCTTGAACACTCGGATCCTGAGCCACTTCCGATGGGTGCAAAGCCCACAGCCCACACGCCACTACGAACTGAGAAAAGACTGCTAAGGGGCGACGTGCCCCCTCCAAGTCTTCAAAGACAACCTGAGCCATGTATGAATGCTCACTCCTTCTGCTGTGTATCTATTTTTAAGGACTCACTGCTTACGTAAGTCCTGGCTCCTCTTCTAAGTGTCTCCCATTGAGCCCTAATTCTAGGAAGTCCTTCTGGAAGTCCTAATTAGAGCACAACTCCCAAGATGCCAGAGCAGCTGATGGCCTTTCCCCCAGTTTACCAGACAGCCAGCTGCTCTGAAGGGTTACAATCAAGCCATTTCAGGAACAAAAGAAAAGACACCTTTGAAGACCACCTTTCAAAGTCCATTGGAGAGTTCCAGCAGGGGGCTAACCGAAGCCTTTTCCTTCCAGGAAATCTTAAGGTGTACTCTAATTTTGGACCTATTTCATAGGAATTCCTAGAGACCAATCCTGATGCAATGGAAAAGGTTTAACATGTGCAGTGGCTCAGAGCACTGGGTGCTTTGCACTCAGGGCACCAGAAGCAGGATGGTCACTCAAGCTCAGGCTGGAAAAACACCATACTCAAATCCTCTATCTGTATTTAAACTTTCAAGATAGGGTTTTATAATGTGCATAAATCATCAAATTTTGAAAAAACTAAAAATACTTATGTTTCTCCAACATAAAACATTGGTTTTATCCCAATACTTTACAACGGAGAAAAGTCCAAAGATCACACTTGGGTTTCAGGGCCAGGACCCAGGGAAGTGGGCAGGGGAGGATATCTGGGGTGCCAGCTCTGTGAGGAAGTCAGTATGCCCCCTCCACTGACTGTCCTTCATTTGATAAGCAGCATCTGCCAGGGCAACTGTAACAACCGACGTCCCCAGGAGAGCCCATCCCAGTCCTGAGTACAGGTCAAAAAGACACCAAGAATTCCTTCCCTGCTTTTACAGTCTCTCCATTTAAAACTGGGTTTAATTTCACAAACTCAGTTCTTAGTCACTGTTTGGTTTGGGTTTAAAACACTGCATCCACTTCTCTTCTCCGGAGTTAGTAGTCTAACAGCTGTCATAGAAAGCCTTAAGACCAACTGTTTCTA
>LOJH01024431.1:0-19113 GCA_001685095.1 Ellobius talpinus
GTGTGTGTGTGTGTGTGTGAGAGAGAGAGAGAGAGAGAGAGAGAGAGAATGAGTTGTGCTTAGAAGTGGCAGGGCGCTGAATCAGAGGTTTCTAGGCCAGCACAGGAACTCACTGGGATTTCTGAGACCCTCTAGCAATGCTCATCCATTTGTTCTTGTGTCTCCCTGTCCCTCACAACATAACACACAAGCCACACTGCTTGTTATTAACTGAATTCTACCCCTTGTTCACTTACAGAAACCCTGACACACAACCTCCACCCCCCACCGCCACCACCCAGTGCCACTCTGTTTGGAGACAGCATCTATGAAAAAACTATGATCATCTGTCAGCAAGCCATGTTACTCCACATGCCTGTATAGAGGACACCAAGAGAAGTCATCTATCTGCAAACTGGAGATAGACCACTCCAGTTCCATGAGCCAGGGCCCCAACCTCTGCTGCTGTGAGGAACTGAGTGTCTGTTGTTTAAGCTGCATCAAGTGTGGGACCTAGTTATGACATCCCACGAAGATCAAATACTGCACTTTAGTCACCCAGAAATACCAACATCATAGTCTGGTGACACACTTGGTGACAGTCTCCCCATGTTTGCTGTCCTGCCCTTAACCACTTGAGTGGCAGAAAGCTCTTGTGTGCATAGTGTTGCCTGTCTCTACAGCACTTCACTATGTCAAACCCTTTAATTCTTGGGCTCTGTAGCTGCCTTGTGAGAGGATCAGAGAGCCATGTCTCTGCTTTATCAGTGGAGGGCAGGACATGCAACAGAAGCATCTTAGTGTCTGGCCTGCAGTAGCAGAGTAGACCATCTTTAAGACCAGCTCTGATCTCAATCACTTGTGACTTCCTGTAGTTTCCCTTCTCTCCTCAGAACAGAGCTCTCTGTGCAAATCTGTTAGAGAGGAGATGCAGGATTCCACACTCCATCCTTGCCCGTCCTCTCAACCATCTTTGTATGTCTGTCTCCATCTCTCTCACCTTCATTTGTCTCTCATTTCATGGTATGTATGGGCCTAGTACTTTTCATAAAGAGCTTGGGAATAGTAGAGATACATTGTAGGTACAGAACAGAGAAGACTTGAAAAAAAAAAAAGACATCCCAGAAAACTTGGCAAGAGCACTGCACCCCCCCATCCTGGAACATCTAAGAATCATGTCCTGAAGGGCTCCAAGGAGATCCCATGCAGGCACCACAGTGGATTTGCTCCCCACCAGCCAAGGCGACACCTTAACACATGTTGTGCACATGGCCATAAAGCCAAGCTCCCTGTACAAGCTTGCCCTTCCTCGAGCCTGTTGGTCTGTGTTGAGCTAAAAAGAAAAAAAAATCTGTTTGGAATCACACAGAATTCCTGGGAAAATTTCAACTCTCACACCCCATTGTCTTCTGGCAGCAGCTTCCATCTTCTCTCCACGAATACGTAGAGGGTCTGTAATCAGACCTATTTGGGGGGAGCTGGCTATTTGTGCTATTTGTGGAGTGTCCATTGTTCCTTAGCTGCTGAGCATGCAAATCTGGGCCATGGGAGAATGAGCTCCGCCCCAGCCCCCACTCCACTCTCTGCAGCACAGCAAGCATCCTGCTGTCTGGGGACCAATCCACTCATGGTGGCCAGGGTTGCCAGCGTTTCTTATAGCAAGGCAGGGGCACAGGGCAAAATCAGCTTTGGCTGGGCTTGGCACTGAGCAGGAAAAACCGCTCTGCCGGGTGGAGAGTGGGGGGCACAAAGGTTATCTAAGGGAGACTGAAACGTGGGGTTTGAGCCCAAGACTAAGTGGAGAGGCTCCAAGATGAATGCTGCTGAGCCAGGACTTGTTACACTGTCATGGGAAGCTAGCCTTGTGCTGGCTTGACCCCAGGAGAAATAAATAATGGGGACATATCCCCTGTCATATTATGGCTTTTCACAGATGTGCTGGAATCCTGAGGAACACAGCAGGGTTCACAGTCAAGCTGAGGCTGAGTTCACTACAAGTTACTCTCCAGAAGCCTGAGTCAGCTCCACTCCCACACACACACCCTGTCTTCCTCCCTAGTTTGCTCTCCTTCCTTCTTTCCCTCCCTCACTCTCCAGAGTCTCATGTGACCCAGGCTGGCCTTAAGATTGCTTTCTAGTTGATGATGACCTTGAACTTGCAATCCTTGTGCCTCCACCTCCCAAGTGCTGGGATTGCAGGCATGTGTCATTGTTTATGCAGTGCTGGAGATGAATTCCAGGGCTCATACATGCCAGGGAAGCACTGAACCAACTGAGCTGCATTCTTGGCCCATTCTGGCTCTACAGAAAGTGTTCTGACTCTCCTCTGACCTTCCTCCCCAACCCTGAGTCATAGCTCCAAGTCTCATTTCATTCCCTCAGAACCTGTTCTCCAATGTGAGCACAGCCTGGGTCCTGAGAGTCTTCAGTTGTGTGGGATATGCAAAGATAAGAGTTGATGCCCACAGGGCTTTGTGCCAGTACGATGCTGCATACAGCTCCTGGAAAGCACTAAACAGACCCACAGAGGTCTTGTCTGAAAGAAACACACAGGATCAGTTGTAGATTTCCTAGTGCAAGAGAGCCAGGAGGGGACAGAGGATTCTGGGCAGAAGCATAGCAATCCCAACGATGGTGACAAATGAAAGGTCTGATAGTTTGAAAGACAGTGAGTAGAGCTGGGTAGCCAGTCAGGGGGCTGGAGCCATAGTCAACAACAGCCTCCCCCTTCCCTGATAGTAAAGTCAATCCCCTCATAGTCTCAGGTTGCTTGCCTGCAGATTGAACAGAGGGACAAACATATTCAAGGAGGTTTGCCTCACTACTGAGCATGTGCTAACTTCATCTTATCAGTTTAACAAACACCGTGTACCTGGCATTCCTGCTGTATTGAGTATTGCTAAGGATACAGAGATGATCAAAGTAGATCGGGAGGGGCTGCACCATTGTATAGAAGGGACTTGAGCATCTTGGATTTGGTATCCAGAGGTCCTGGAGACAATTCCCCGTGACTATTGAGAGATGGCTGTATGGAGAGGCACCAGTCTCTGGAATGAATTCCCTCAAGTCACCAGGGATGCATGACCCAGCCAGCTTCCCACAAGCCAGACTTCCCTGGAGAAACAGCCCTTGTCTGGACTCAGATTCAAGTGCCTAACTCCCAAGGAAGACGCATAGATGGGTGGTAGAATCAGCACTCCACGGTTTCCAAGTGCATGTGTCTCTTTTCCTGCCTCTGCCTCAGTTGCTGTTCTGTGACTTGGGGTAAGAGACCAGATGCTGCTGTGTCCCTCAGCTCTAATGTGTGCCAGCTGTCATTTTCTAAAGTTTCCACCTAAAACACACCTTTGCTACACAAAGTTCCCTCCCCCAGGCACCAAGTCTAAGGTATGTCTGAGAGTGTTCAGATAGTTGGAATGAGGAGCTGGGAAGCAAAGCTCTGAACAGTCATCATCCTTCATGGCCCTTTGCAATATCACGGTATAAGCACGCGCGTGTGCCTCATCTTTAGTCCTTCCCACCAGATAGGGACGGGTGCACCCTGTGCTACCCTGCCCTCACACTAGCTGCCTCTTTCTGCGTTGCATCCTGCAACCCCTGTCTGCTTCATCCTCACAGCCTGGCTTTCAGACTCGTTTGTCCATTTTCTCCTGCTGGGAAAGTCCCTTCTACCATGCAGTACTTGTTATTAGGGTCAGGCTTGGGCCTTGCGCCTCCTAGAGGCCTGCCCTGCACTCTCGGTGCAGGGTTGCAGGACCTGATGCTCTGGCTCTCATCCGGCTTCCAGAACAGATTCTGAAAGCACGGCTCTCAGGGACATCAGGGATGTGGGGGACAGCTGCTGAAGCCCTTCTGGTATAGTCTACTGGGCACAGGGGAGGCAAGAAGCTTTGGTTATGACCCATCCTACTGTCTAAGAAGCAGGCTTAGGGCCCTCTGGCCCATCTGGCCCGCCTACTACTTGAGTCAAAGGATGTGTGCATCCCCGACCCTGTCAGACCATGCACCCCTCTTTGCACCNGGGGGGGGGGGGTTGGCTGGCCACCTGTTGTTAATCTAGCCTGGTAACCCATCCTGCACTGTGTCAGAGTTCAAAAGGGCACTGTTAGTATTTTTTTGCCGACTTCAATTAACGTGAGATTTCAGAGGCCTCTCTGATCATATTTCATCTGTCATAAGTCAGGAACAAAACAGACAGACTCCAGTTGAGAGGAGGAAGGAGTTTATTGCAAACAACAACAACCAAACAGACAGTCTGGGCTGCCCGACAAAGGGGGTGCTGGGAGCGTCAGCTGCCTCTGCCTTGCATCCCACCCACCTCACCCCTCAGCCCCCTTCTTCCCACATTCTTCCCCTCTCCAAAAGATGTAAGTGCAATAACTTACTTTAAAAGAAAAGAATGTTTCTTTTAATATTTTGCTATAATGTAGTTACATGGTGGTATAGGCAGTAAAACTTTATGGAACGGATCTCACTTTTTTTTACGTTTTTCTGAAATTTTAATGTATTTTAATATATAATATATATATTTGAATGTTCCACCCCAGGCCATTAAGCTAAAGAAAAAGTTGCATTTATACAGGGTTAAAATATCCTACAAGAACAGCGAGTTTTGGTTGAGGTTCATGTTCCATCTCTCACTCTGCTTTCTCTCTCTCTTTTTTTTCTGACCACTGCACACCCAAACAGGCTATTAGACACTGAAAACGGTCCTCCAAAATCAGTAGTATACAGGCCTAGCTCTATGTGCGAGTGAAAGGCGAGGAAAAGAGAGGGAAGGGTGGGAAATACCGTCCGGTGGGAACTCCTCCCTGTGGCATCCTTGCAGCAAAGTGGGGCTGAGGGAAAGAAATAGAAGCTTGTCCTGGCTTGAAATTATATGGTTATTGATTAGCACCCTGAAGGCAAGGTTGCCTGGCACTCTCCCTCTCCTGGGTCTGCTTGTCTCTGTACCTGACAGTCAGGATCATTCCCATTGACCTGGGACCTTGGGTTCCTTTGAATCTCCAGAGATGATCTGCCCAAGGATATCCCAGAGGAAAATTGACCGTGTAAAGGAAATATGGTGGTTTCTATGGAATCCTTTCTGTCTGCTCAGGGAGATGAGGCATCAGAGCTGTGTCAGCCATGAGCCCTGTAGTGTGTACCGGGGAACCCCTGGATGTTGCTAACTCCTTGCCTAAATCCCCACCCATCCTGCTTCTCAAAGTTGGAGGCATGATTGTGAGAGCAGAATAAGAAGAATTAAGACAACTAAAAAACAAATGTTGGAGACATGCCTTCTGCCGCAGAGCCTTGGTCCTTGTGCTGTTAAAGGGACTCCTTGAGAAATGAGCTGAGGCAGGCATAGCCAGGTTGCCAGGACTAGGCGTGGCCACTTACTGTGATGCCAGGCAAGGCTGGCCTCAGCTCATTCGGCTCACTTGTCCGGTAGTGACCACCCAGCAGGCAGAGTCCTCTCTCTTCATCTGGATATTTGGAAGATCTGACTCTTTAGGAAGCTAGGTTGCCATGAAAGCCTTTGTTACTTTAGAGCTTCCTAGGACCTAAGGCCCACTAGGTACAACAGGACCCCACAATTCTCTTCTGGAGACTTGGGACGCTGAGGAGATGTGAGACATGAGGGAGGCTCAGAGCATCTCCAGCTACCCTGGGAACCAAGGCCCTCCAGAGCAGCCTGGGTGGAAATTGCTGCATCTGGAGAGATGGTGGAGAGAGAGTTCTTGACTGGGTGGGAAACAATCAGCTATTGCTATATACCTTTCCATTCTGAGGCTTAGGGGTTAGAATTTGCTTGACTTGGGTCTAGTAGCCTGGCCAGAAATAAAACCTAGAGAAGTTATATGCCACTCCCAGAAGAATCTACCAAAAACCCCCTCTCCTTTCTTTCTGCGCTGTCCTGGCTCTTCACTCTGTGTACTGATTACCTAGGGTAGGGACATTTTTCCACTTGCCCTTCCCCAATCATGGCTGCCATGAAGAACCCCAGGGAATTGCTCCAGCCCTTAAGTACTTCCTTCTCTTGTTGATTCTGAGGGGTGAGTTATTTCAGTACACTCCAAACTGGAGACCTTGCTCCCCAGACATCTGAAACATAAAGCCGAATCACCGGGAACACTAAATTCAATACCTAAGCCCTCTTTGTCTTCCTAAGATCTATTCCAGGGCTACTGCTTCTCAAGAGATCTGGCTCTTACTAGGGGGCCGACCCAGAGTCTCCATTCTGCTGAGAGCTTACTCTGCCTGCATTCCAGAGCAGATGAGGACACAAACAAGGGTTTGTGGTTCCCTCTCACCCACAGAGACCTAGGGCAGGAGCCAAGGAATGGGGTCCTCAGTCCTCATTCCAACCCTAGAGAGAGGCCATTCAGTGAGCAGAACCCTGAGCCTAGTGGGCCTCACGGACAACAGTCAAGGCAGAAGGTAGAAAAGGCAAGTGTGTCTCCTCAGAAAAAGGCCACCTGCTTGAGGGACCTACCTCAAGAGTGGTTCTGTGCTCCCGCTCAGGTGAGGGCTAGGGTCACTTCAAATCCTAATTCCTAGCTCCAGGTCAAGTCAGGTAGACAGGGAGCCCCTTCCTTCAGATAGGGAACTGGTTTCAGGAGGGTTTTCTGCCACAGAGAGTGGGCTTGGATTGGAGCCTTTCCTGAGACCAGTTGAGGCAGAGACCATGGCCCCTGGGGCAGTTAGTATAAGATCTCTAACAGGTGTGGAGGACGATTGAAAAGCAGCTCTCCTTTTAGCCTAGGGGGGCACCGATTGCCACCTACCCTGTGTAGGAAACTCCTCTGGCAGGTGTGATGCTGTGGCAGGGTGGTGGGTGGACATGGTTAGTCTGAGCATAGAAAGGCCATCCAGGCTGGAGGCCAAGCTGGTCACATGTCCTCTGCTCCTGAGCCGCTCAGCCGTAGCTAGCCCTTTGCTCTAACTTAGGTCTTCCAAGGTATAAATTCTTCCAGACCACGACACGACCCATGACCCAGTGAGTGACCAGGAGGGAGAGGGTGAATTATCTCAACTCCTCCCAGAGAGACCCTGGGAGGCTCCAGTGCTGACCAAGAGACCTCCCTACCATAGAAGATGCCAGGTGATACCCTGGTTTTACCCACTGGATCCTCCTTGTGGTCATCATTCTGGGAGCTTCTCTGGCTTCTGATGGTCACGTGTGGTAGGGGTGGCAGATCTGTGTCCTTGCCTCCCTTCACACCTGGCACCCCACCCCCACATTGTCAACCAGAACCAGTTTCAGGATCAATAGTGAGCCCATATCTCCTTGGAGCTCGGTCATTCTTATGGGTGGACAGCAACAGAGTCCTTCCGTTTTGTCCCACTTTTCCCAGGTGCATCCATCACAGGGGACAGCCAAGCTACAGTCACGAGGCCCATTGGATGGGTGGACGATCAGATGCCTTGGATAAAGAAGGTGGGGTTCCGTGTGCATTTGGGAAGCAAAGGGGGTCAGGAGCTGACTCTGCAAGGCAGCTTGTTACTTAAGGCACACAACCATAGACCCAGTGACCAGGGTACCACACAGAAGAAAGGACGGTTAGATGGGGCTGGACTGTTGAAGCTGTTAGGTCTGGAGGGGAGCCTAACTTTGACTCAAGTCAAATGGAAGGGTGAGGGAACACAAAGAGAGACAGGGCCTCAGCTTACATGATGCAAAACTACTCACAGAGCCACCTGGCTTTCTCCACTGCCTTTGGCAGGGAGCAGGGGTTGCAGCCTCAGTGCCAGGGAGGGGTAAGGGCCTACCGCCCCTTCCTTCCCAGTAGTCCCTAGGGCCTCAGACTTGGGGTAGCTGAAAGTGCTGAGGGCCAGGCCCCTGGGCCAGGCCAGGTTCCTAAGAGGAGAGTCAAGTGGGAAGCTCGGAGCCTGGAAGGCAGGGATGTGGCCAAGGCCCCAGGGAGGAGGGCACAGCATCAGGACTGGCAGGAGGGGCTCTGTCATGTGGCCCAAGATATGGCTGCGCTGTGCTCCTTGGCCTTCATGCGCAGTGCAGCAATGCTCGAGGTCTTGCGGTCTGGCTCGCCGTTCATCTCGTAGCCATTGAGGCTCGGACTGAGGCCAGTTGCTCCAAACAGGCTGCCCATATGTGTCTGGCCCAAGTGACTGCCAGCCCCAGAGACACTCAAGAAGTCGGAGACGCTGCTGGCCCCAGAGCCAGGAGGGTGAGCATGAGGGGACATGCAGGCAGGCACTGGGTCACAGGGGACCACACAGGCTGGCACTGGCGAGGCAGCGCCATTGTTGCCAATCCAGGATGGGTTCTGAATCTGGGGACAGTGAAAGGAGAGATGTCACAAGCCAGCTAGGAGGGCAGTGGTACAGAAGGGGCTCTCACCCTCTTCACTTGTCCATCATTACAATGAAACCATTCTTAGTTGTCTAACATTAAGGATGCCCAGTGAGTTTGGAGGTGAATTTATGTTTTAGGATTTCGATTCCCAGAGTAGATCTATACTCGACATTCAGTAGCAAGGATTAAGTTTCCAGTTTCCCTCAGGGGCCAGTAAAAGCATTACTCTGGATCAACCTGAGAGCATCTTGTTGGGGACATAGGCTCTGGACTTGCAGGTTGGGGTGATATGGGGATCGATCTGGGGAACAGGCATCCGAATGCTCCCATAGACCTAAGTCAGTGATTTGAACCTTCCTAACTAGCCTAGCTGTGAAAAGGTTACCCAGCCCCCACACCTCTCTTCCACTGAAATGACTGTCTCCTTTCTCTTCCCACCACCCACTTCTGTCCTCACCTTCCTCTGCCCTCTAAGCATCTTTGAGGAAGCAAATCTGGGGTGCAGAGGTCCCCTTTTGAAGAGAGGACTATGCTCTCTAAACTCTAGGTTCTCTGTTATTTCAGATATGCTTCTCCGGCCTGCCCACCCCAAGGGTTTGGAAAGAACTCAAGGAGGCCTTTAAAAGTGCCAGGTGGGCACCAGGTCCTCAAGGTCCTCATGAACTTAGTCCTCTTGGTCCCAAGAACTGCCTGCAGGCTGACCATGTCCTGTTTCTGGCCTCAGCATGCCCCAGAGAGGGGAACAACGTGACCACCACCCCCTCTTGGAAAATGGTCTAGGACCTGCAGTCTGTGGGGCAGTGGGAGAGACAGGCAGGGTCTCTTACTGTTTCCTCCCTCTAGCTCCAAGCTCAGATGGCAGCCGTTAAAGGCAAAGAGAGAGAGTTGGAGGTTGGCTCTAGAAGGACAGAGGGAGAGGGAGAGGAAGGTGTTACAGAATGTGACCAGGGGTGAAGCTGATGTACTCACGTTCCTCAGCCTCACCTCTAGGGTTACCCTCTGACCCTCAAATCCTGGGCAGCCGGCCCAGGTCAGGGCTGGGATGGACAGGGGCTGTTTGATAGCACCACACCCAGGCACACTTGGGAGTGGACTGGAAAGTCTCAAGACTTAGAACAGGAGGCAGAGTACCACCAGGAAGAAGGCACAGAGGGGGACACAGGAGCAGAGAGAGGTCATGAGAGAGGTGTCAGGGGTGCACTCAGTCAGGAGGACATCTATCCATCACTCACATCACTCTTCGTTCTGGCTGATGGACAGACAGGAAGTTGCTGGAGAAAGGAGGGGAGACAGCAGGCAGATGCCCGAATGTCAATCCTATAAACCATGACTCTAGACCTTACAATAGTGTGAGAGAAGAGCTGAAATGGACACTTATATCGTCCCATTTGTAAGCAAAGAAGCTGGGCTCAGAGGGTTGGAGACACATGAACAGAGCAAGGCTAAGACTGAGGAAGCTTTGTCTTGGGCCCAAACTTCCACATGCATTCCAACCTGGCCACGGCCCTCGAGACTCAGCGCTCCCTTCCTCAGGTGACAGCCAGCACTCTGGAAACACCTGGTCTCCATCTGCCAGACGCTTACCACAGCAGAGGAACACACTGTCCCAACATTCTAGGTCTCCCACCGCCAGGGACAGAGAGCTGGGCTCGCTGAGCCTAGCCCTCCTCCTCCCTGAACCAGCAGTGCTGACTGGGGTCAGAGGAGATAGCTGGGCAAGAGGACTTACCTGGGCATAGTTCTCAGCTCGAGTGAGAAGGGGCAGCTCGTAGGCCGTGGAGAAGTGGGTCCGGACCTGCTGCATCTGCCCAAAGCGCTCCCTCTTTCGCCACTTGGCCCTCCGGTTCTGGAACCAAACCTACAGGATAAAGCGGCAGCCACAGGGCTTAGGCCTTGCTCTCAGGCGGTGAGCATTGCTCCCTAACTCCACCAGCCTGGTGTGTATGTTAGGGGCACAGAGAAAGAGTCAGTCTCCACCTTTCAATCTTTGGTATAACAACTAACCATGCGAAATTGTCAGAATTAATAAGACTGCCTACACTGCATTGACCATAAGTGTGATTTGGGGCCTAACTGCTTAAGCTTCAGATTCCAGAACAGGCAAGTGTTGCATGTATACACACACACACACACACACACACATACACACGAACACATGCATGCACACACACACAAATTAGGAGAATGAGCACAGGCCATTCGTTATCTGTCTTCCTAGTGCTGTGTATAATCTGCTGAGGGTCACAGATCCCAGGAAGAATCCCATCAAGCTATGAAGACCTTTCTAGAAATTTCTTCCCTTAGCCAATCTCACACAGTCCTGAAGTCCTCATGGACCTGCCTTTAGATGCAAATCCAGAGTACACATGTTCCTGCATCCATCGGAGAGAAACAGTCTGCTCAGAACTTCCCTTGAGTGTTAGTGGGTGAGACCTTTTGGAGCGACAGAAGTCAGGAAAGGATTGTGAAAACGGGAGCTAGATGGTAGAGGGCTGCGCACACCAGCTCAGGGCCACCTCTAGGAAGGTGTCGGTAGGGGTGACTGCTGAAAATCCTACACAAGTTGACTGATGCTGGCCAGGTGGTACCTCTCTCTGAGGCATAGGTGCTGGGCCATTGGCTTGACCAAGTACTCAGCCAGGAGAGAGGTCTCTGAGTCACAGGAAGTGTGGAGACTCTGGTAGGGTGTCTGAGAATCACCCAAGACTAGGGCGAGGGGCAGACTGCTACTCTAAGAGCCTTAACTGGTGATGAACAGAGTGGAGGGAGCCCAGAAAGCGTGGAAGAGGAAGCAGTGGGAAGAGGGTAGAGCAGTTGCTCCTCAGAGGATGATACCAGCAGTTTATTCTGCACCTTCCAATGGGCTCTAGATTCAGGTGGACACAGGCTCACCTCAGCAATGTGTGCTCAGTCTGTGGCCTCACAAGACAGCTATAAATGCAGCCTAGCAAGAAGTGTAAACTTGCTTAAAACACTTTAAAAGATATATTGATTTTGTAACTCAGTTGTGTATTTCTTGATCATGAAGTTTGCCTATGACAGTGTCCTATTGCAATGACAAATGGCTGGACAGGTCTGAACCATGGTGATTTGTACCCAGGCTGCTCACTTTGGGCCCAGACCACAGGAAAGACAATACTGACAGGCAGGGCAGAAGCTTCCCTAGTCAAGGCAGTCAACGGTGCTAGGATGGAGACCAGAGTAGCCTCTCCACCTACCTGTGAGCACCCAGACTCCTCAGAACTATGGCAGAGGGACTGGCCTTCCGCAGTGGCTACTACCTGTGGAGCTCCTAGAGTATCTTTGCCTGCACTGTCCATAGCCTCAATTTCCACATCTTCAGAATGGGATTAAACTAAGGTCTAGGCTGATGTCCTGGTAGAGGTGGTACCTTGTGGGGACAGCAGATGGGAACACACAGCATGAAGTTTCTAGAGCACTCAAGTTGCGCCTGACCTCATTCTCTTGCTGAAGAAAGGTGGTGAAAATCCCCAGGATGTATATCTCGTGAGTGCTGGGTAGGGAAAATGGGCGCACTTCCTCTCCAGATCACTTCCCCATTCCTAATCTGACATATACACACATTTACACGCAAACACAACTATCTGGCCATGTGTATGCACTCATATATGTGCACATACATATACACACTCAGAGCATCCTTCCTGTGACCTCCCTGGAGTGCAGCCTTCTCCGAGGCTCAGGGTCTCAGTCCCTGCCCCTAAGCCTGGGGGAGGAGTACTTTTACCCTGGGATCCAGGATGCCCACTGGGAGAAAGGAGCATGTGGGGGGGCTCTTCTGCGTGGTGAAATGGGATCCCCCTTATCAGTGGGGGCTGGGGGCTGGATGGAGGAATCAATCAGAGAAAGTTGTTTTTATTTCATGTTTAATTTCCTGCAGACTGAGCTCAGCCTTCCGCTCCATCCTCAGCCTCCCAGGTTTTTATGGGGAGGGGGCACTAGAGGCACCAAAACACACAGCTCTACTCCTCCCTATCTTTGGGGGTGGGGCAGAGGCAAGAGAATCTGCTGCTGCTGTGTCTGTGGGTTCCAGGTCCTTTTTGTGGTGGGAATATAGAGGTAAGTGATGTCACTGAGGGCTGGGAAACCGAGGACCCAGGGAGGGCTAAAGCCGGTGTCTGGCAAAGGGACCTGGAATTGAGGGAAGGAGGGGGTGAAGGATGAGATACAGTGCTTGAGGGAGGTGGGAAGCCCCATTATCTGGGAAGGGGCAGTCAAGAACATTGTTTGGGGGAAGAAGCAGAAAAAGGTCATGGTAAGATATGTTTGATGGAGATAGGAGGTGGGCGCAGAGTGGAGAAACTCAGATCAGTGGGAGCTGGCCTGCCTAGGACCTCCTTCTCAGGGTGGTCTTTTGTCCCTATCCTTTCCATGTTCCTGAGGCCTGAGCTTTTGTCCCTGCCTTTCCTGTCCCCCAGTCAACTTAGGCTATTAGCCTGGCTGACCTCCAATGTCCTCACATCCTCCAGGAGGTCGCATGGTACCTGGTGGTCCCTCTGTGCTCCGATTCACATCTCTGTGCAGAGACTTGGTGTGTTCTCCCATCTCTGACCCCCAGCTGTGCCTCTGTGCTTCAGGGCTGTGCAACCACAGGCTTGTCTCTATAGCCCCCAGGAGGAGAACTCACTGAGGTTCCCACTGCGCTTCCATTCTGCATGTCGCGCCCAGGACCACCCCGTTCCCGGGCCACCCGGACCTGGCCCACTCAGCACAGGCCTCTCCCGAGGACCAGGCCATTCAAGGAACCGACTGTCTTGGAGGAGGCATCTCTAACCGCAGCCCATCTGGGGCCAGGGTGGGGTGGCCCAGGGCGGGGAGGCCTCAGTCTCATTGTCTTCAGACACCAGCTGTGGAGACTGGAATCCCAGACAGCAGAGAGAGGCCCTGAAGCCCCCTGGAGCAGGGCCAGACCCCAGGCTGCTTCCCATGAAGGACCATCTTGGGACCCCTCAGTGCCCCCCTCCTTGTTCCTGCCGTCACTGCACACCAGGTACCTGGTTTACCACCAGCGGAGTGTGTGTCCTGAGCAAGCTCCACAGAGACAGGCAAAGCTGCAGTTCTAGTACACCCGGCATTACTCATCCCCACCCCCAGGGCACTGCCAGGCTCAGAGCTCAACCCAGAGGTTTGACGCACATGGAGATCCCACCCACCCTGCTGCTTTTGTACAGAGAAAAGACAAACAGTCTGGCATGTGCCAGGAACAGCAAGCTAAAGTCGAAGAGCACTGGCCTAGAGCTGGGGAGTCCTAGATTCCAGGCTCAGTGTTGTTCTGCATTGTTGTTAACTCTGGGCAGTCACTTCCCACATCTAGGTCTTTCTTCCTCATCAAAAGATGGTGTGATCTTTTCTGAACCACCTTCCTGTAATTCTATAACCTTCCTATTTGATAGGAATACATTTGATAATGTATAATAATGTATAATGTATAATATATCTGTATATTTGTATATATCTGTAATGTATTTGTATATCTGCAATAATTTGATAGACAATAGATTAAGGTTTCCCTTTCTACCTTGGCTGACAGGAAGTTCAAAGCTGAATTTAACAATAATAAACCTTATCCTGGTGGGGGTTTTGTTTGTTTGCTTGCTTGTTTTAACACAATCACCTCACTTCTTGGCACTGTTTCTGTTCTTAAGCTAAAATAAATCTCTAATTGTAAATACTCTCACCGTTTTGGAAGTAGGCTTGTGTATGTCCGTGTGTGTCAACAAAGCAGTGTCCTAGATGGACAGCAGTGATCCAGAAGCACTTGCTCTGTGTCATTCTCTGTTTCCTGCTGATGTTCCTTGAACTCTGTTCTGCATTCTTGAATTCATTTGAGAAGTGTGTATGTATGTGGTGCTCACATGCACACAGGTACACACATACAAGTAGAAAGCAAACATGTTTGCCCCCATGCCAACATGCTACCTACTGGCACTGTAGCCTTGCAACCAGTTACTCCTTTCTCTACCCCTCCTTTCCTGTTTTCAGTCCTGGGCTAGAACTGAGACTGGAATCGGACACCTCTGTGAGCTCAAATCTCAGGCAGGTGAGGTCTCATGGGGCAGCAAAACCGAGCTCTTCTGCAGTTCTTCAACAAACCACAAGACTACAGCATGCCCAGCAGCTAGTGTCTAAGGGGCTGCAGGTTTCCTGGCAACCATTTTGCATTTCCATGTACCCAGGTTAAATGGCAGATACCTCAGTGTGTTAAACGGGACTTGGTGAAGCTGATGGGCACTCAACTGATGCCTCAGAACCATGAGAAGAAGAATAAAAGCAACACTGTCCATGAGTCTGCCCAGGACTCTTTGTTCTGATTCCCCAGGGCCTAGACCACAGTGCTATGCCCATTAAGAAGAAATACTCTTTTGGGACTGCTGAGATGGTTCAGTCTGTAAAATACTTGCATGGAAGCAAGAGGACCTGGATTCAGATGCCTAGACCCCACTTAAAAGAGTCAGGTATGGAGGTGTGTACCCATATCCTCCAGCACTGGCAAGTGGGACAGACAGAGGCTCAGTGGTTATCTAGTCTAGCCAAATCAGCACGCTCAGGGTGCAGTGAAAAAAAAAAGATGTTTTCTATAAAATGAGATCAGGAGAAATTGAGGAAGACACTAATGTCGACCTCTGGATACACACACACACACATGTGTATCTTCCCCTACTTACAAACACACATGAACATACATACATAACACACTCACATATATTCTTGTACATGCTTATTCCCCCACTTCCAAACACACATGAACACACACATATAACACAACACACACACATAAAAATATATGTTAAAATAAAAAACCCTCTCTACTCAAATGTATCAGGTTTCTGCCTGATAGATAGAAACTCTCATGCTCCATGCTCCATTCTTGCCATGCCTTGATTGGAAAAGCAAGCTGACCGTGGAGTTGATGTCATATTAAACTGCAATTTGAATGCTAGTGTGTGGCCTTGATCATACATGCTTTGACATATCGGGTTTTCACTTTCTTTGCTATGATTTCCTGCAGAGGGGCACACCTCTGGGCAAAGCAGGGCCACTAGTTTGTGCAAAGCTGCACATACTTACATGCTGCTTGGCATCCAGCCTTCTCTAATTGGTGGGGACACAGAAGTGAAATAGCTGTGGCCCGAATCTATAATTCCAGGGCATGAAAGGCAAGACAAGGTGGCCAGTAATTCAAGGCCAGCTGTGGTTCCATAGTAAGATAAAGGCCAGTCTGAGTGACATGAGACCCATCTCAAAAGCAACACACATGGATGATCAAGGATCTCTCAGTTTAGGGGTAAGAGAATAATGTGATCAGTCCTAAAGTCTACCCAGAAGAGGAAGCAGGACATGCAGAAGAAAGTGATCTGCTTTGGTTACGTTGAGTGTTGAGTTGGGCTGAGTTATAAGGGCTGCATGGTATTGTGTGCTGTTTAGCAGAGTCAAGCTGGGTTGATCAGTGCTGAGTTGGCACACTGAGCTCTACTGAGTTCATTTGGGCTGTGTTTAGTGAATTGAGCTGAGTTCATTGTCTGGTACCGTATTTTATTGGGTTCAATTTTGTTGTGTTGAACTGGGTTGAACTGAGCTGTATGTGCTGAGTTGGGTTGTATTGGGTTGGCTGAGTAATATTGAATTGGATAGGGTTGGGTATGATGCTTTGTGTTGGGTTGGGCTGTACGAGGTTGCACTGAGCTGTGTATTGTGAGTTACACTGTGTTGAGTTGGGTTGTACTGGGCAGTGTTGGGTTGGATTGGGTTGAGCTGAGCTGTACATGAGGTATTGCGTTGTGTTTACTGTGCTGTGTTGTGTTGTACTGGGTTGGGTTGTACTGAGTTTAACTGGTCAGTGTGTGGTGAGTTGTGCTATGTGAGTTGGTTGTCCTGTGCTGTGTTGTGGTGTTGTGTTGGTTTTTTTTTATTGGGCTGTAGTGTGTTGTTGGGTTGGGTTACTGGGTTAAACTGTGTGTGCTGAGTCGCACCATGTTGAATTGGCTTGTTCTGGGCTGTCATATTAAGCTGAGTTGAACAGAATTTGTGTAGTGAGTTGTACTGTTTTGAGGTAGGTTGTACTAGTCTGCGCTCCTCTGCACTGGATTGTGCTGCGCAGTAACTGGGCCATGTTGTACTGAGTTATATTGTCTTGGAGTTGAACTGGTCTGTGTATGGCAGCTTGCGCTACACTGAGTTGGTTGTACTGGGCTATGTTAGGTGTTCTTGGCTGAGTTAGGTTGAACTGGGTTTGGGTAGTGGTGATGGTAGGCATTGTATTGGCATGATGACCAGGAGTCTCCTCAGAGGAGGTATGTTGATTGGGTACTGAAAGATGCAGGAGGCAGCTATCCTGGACAGGATGGGGCTGTATTATTCTCTGCTTCTACTATGGACCTTATTCATCTCCGTTCAGAGAAATAGGCCTTCCAGAAGAGACGTGGTGCCATCTTGTCCTTCAATTAAGGCATCAATTCACAGATAGCAACCTTCTCCTTCCTCCATAGAGCCTCTCTCTCTTGACCTTACCCTAAAGAGCTGAATATAGTGGCTGAGCAGATCTACTATGACCGGGGAGGGGGCACTGGGGAGGCCAGATCCTCTCTTGGCCTGGCAGGCCCTCCCGGGGTAAAGAAAACCTGGCATAGCCCACAGTAGTCAATAGCTCCCCGTTGCATCTGGAGCCCAAGGCCTGGGAGGCTCCATGGGTCCCTGTCTGTCACTCTGGCTGACCTGCACACGGGCCTCAGTGAGATCCGTCCTCATAGCCAGCTGCTCACGCGCATACACATCGGGGTAGTGTGTCTTCTGGAAGACTTTCTCCAGCTCTTCCAGCTGGTAGCTGGTGAAGGTGGTGCGGTTCCGCCGCTTCTTGCCTTTGTTGCTCTCAGACTCGGTCTTTTCCAGGGGGCTTGGGATGTCAGCACTAGCCCGGTCCTGGGGCCCCTTGGCCCCTGTCTCCTTCACATTGAGGTAGCTGTTGTCCATGCCCACGGGTTCAGAGTCAGGGGGCAACTCTGGCTCGCCCAGGTTGCTCTCTTTGGCTGAGGAAGAGAAAGAAAGGTTAAACACTTGAATACAGCCAGGGAGAGTGGAGAACACTTTTCCCTTGCAGAGGCACACTGAGTACCAGCTCAAGAGAGTCAAATTTCATATCCTAGCTTTTCATCAACATACCGGGTGACTTTGGGCAAGTCTCTCCCTTCTCTCACCCTCTGTGGCATCATCCTTAAGTGGGTCCCTTCTGGCATCACTTGCACTGGGTTTGCCTGCCTGACTTTTGGGACTTTCTCCTTACTCTGTGCATGTGAGACTCCTCCCCTACAACCAATGGACCCAATGACTAGCTAACACAATACTGAGAGAGGAGAAAACTCCTTCAACCACGCTGGACTGGACTTGGTGGGAGAGAGAAAGACCAGCATTGAGGCACACGGTGTGATCCCCATGGAGTTCAGTAGAAGAGCCTTGGAGATTGTCTCAAGACTTTAGTGTTGAGAGGGTCTCCCTCACCTTCCACTCCACTGGTAACACTGGTCTCACTGTCCATGGAGGGGCTTTTAGCAGATGGGTTTCACTGAGGCATGGATGCTCTTGCTGGGGTCCCTTTCACTCGCCACAGCTGCAGCTGTCTACCACAGCTGTTCAGGCCCTCACCTCTGAGGATCCCCTCTTTGGGGCCACAAGGAATCATCACTAACACAGCTCACAGCCTAGGTAGGCCCTTACTGCTACTTGCTGACAGAATGTGGACCCCATGGTAGATTCCTGGAAGCTCAGAGCTACAAGGAACTGAGTCAAACCATGAAGGCCAGGAGTGGGGAGGTGGAGAACAGGCTAGGAGGGTGGGAGTTGCCGGTCCATCTGGGCAGACAGTCTTGCCTCACTGTTGCAGAGGGCTCTGAGCCTGTGCTCTAGGGCCAGGCACCAGGGTGTGTCTGCCACACCTCTGGCTCGACGGCTCCATGCTCCTAATGAACCCCTTTGTGGCTTAGTTTCCCCTCTGTAACTTAGGGGTGAATGAAGATACCCACGGGATATTCCTTATGGGTTGTGAGAAATGGAGAGGCCTCTGGTCTGGCCTTGCAGGCTTACAGGGCCTGTCAGCACTGGAGGAGGATGACCCAGGACAAGGCCTCCGTGGATAAAGTCTCTGGGGTGCAGACGTATGTATAAAAGCACCAAGGGCTGGGATCAAGACATGTCTCCAGATGTGGGGAGCCCCTTCTTTTTTGCCATATTCCTTATCTGAGACTCTGAGAGGAGACAGATCCAGTGAGAGAACAGTAAATGAAATGTGGAGGCAGTTTGTAGAAAAGTACAGTCGAGTTCTGTCCATTTGCCCCAAGCACCACCCATTCTGACCCTCTGTTTCTTCTTCTGGAAACGGATTATGCAATTTGCATTTTAGGTCACAATGATGCTTCTATCCTTGATCTTCTGATGCCATCTAGACTGGGGATGGGGGGCTGACATTTCAAGTTTACTAGCCTCCCTGTGAGCATGAGGGAAGGGAAGAGGGGCTGTCTGCTTCTGTCAGTCTCCCTCCAGCTCTGTGGCACTGAAGAGAGGAAGGAGAGGGGAGTGCCTAGAGTAGGCCTGAAAGCAGCTCCTGAAGGGCCACTAGTAGCATAATGCCAGAGACTCAGCTGACCCACCAGAGGCATCACAGATGACAGCCATGCGAGCCCAGCTCACACAGTGGGCCACAGCTTTAGCAACAGCACTGTGCGAATTGCATCTGGCCGCTGGGCCAAGGGCTTCCAGCAAAGATATTATCTTCCTGGCAGACAAATAAGTTTTATGTTTTGGGTCTCTTTCTTTCTTTCTTTCTT
>LOJH01024432.1:6628-19113 GCA_001685095.1 Ellobius talpinus
CAATTCCCAGCAACCACATGGTGGCTCATAACCATCTGTAATGAGATCTGATGCAGTCTTTTGGCATGCAGGTTACATGCAGGCAGAATACTGTGTACATAATAAATAAATCTTAAAAAAAAAAAGCACTGGGGGCTTAAAGAGTTATTCTCAGCTTCATAAGTCATACTTCCTCAAACACTGGCTTACTTTTTCAAAAGTCTACCCTGCTTGTTCCATTTTGGGGTGGCAGGCCATGGTAGTAGCGCTCTTGGATCAGTGTGAAGACACTTTGAAAACCATACCAAAATCCTGATGATAGTCTCTAAAGAGACTCTTGTTTGGAAGGAAGAACACTGGGGCTTTCTTTAAGCCGTGTGGGCCCCCAGCACATTCATGGCCCTACATTTCCACTTTCTATGTGGGCAGAATCCACATCAGTACTCCCCTTTCATCGTCCCACATGGTCACTGGGAGCACCTACACAAAAGGAAGCCAGAGAGGCCTCACACCCTGAAGGGTCTGAACTGCCCAGCCAATGCTGTTCGCACGTTCTCTGTGAATCGACTGCTTTTTCCTGACTCAGAATAGTTGCTGTGTCTCTGTAAACCTGAGCTCACTTCCCCTGATCCTGAATGCTTGGGGTGGAAGATGGGAGACAGGATGTGCTTATACAGCTTGAAGGAAGTGCTAACTTTCTGACAACAGTCCATAAGAAACACAACCCTCTCCCCAAACATGAGAGTAATGCACGCTCTGTGACAACCTGAAAACTATACGAAACTATGAAAGAAGTGATGCAGTGATACTGGGGACAACTTCCTACCACACAGTTTTCTGTGGTCAGACATTGACAATATGGAAGGGCTGTCTTTTAATATTCTGTTATCTTTAGTTGGGAAAGTAATTGCCATGGTTTCTTTTTATTAAGTTGTTACATTTGTGTTTGTTGAGACAGGGTCTTGCTATGTAGTACAGGCTGGTCTGGAATTCACTCTGCAGCCCAGGATGTCCCAAATTTGAGACCCTCATATTTCCAAAGGGCTTATAGGCATGTATTATATTTGCATATATATTTAAATTTTTTTTAGGGGCTGCAATGATGACTTAGTGGTTAAGAGCACTGCTGCACTTCCAGGAGACTTAGGCTTGGTTCCTAGCACCCACATGGTAGTTCACAACCATCTGCAACTCCAGTTCCAGGGGATCTGATGCCATCTTCTGGCCACTGAGGGCATTGCACACACATGGTGCCCAGAAATACATGGAGGCAAAACATCCATATATATATAGTTTTTAAAAGTTTTAAAAAGTTAAAAATAAAACTTATTTTTATGTATATTTGTCCATACGTCTACACTACACACATATGCAGGTGCCTGAAAGGTCAAAAGAGGGTATCAGATCTCCTTACTGGGTTATGAGTAGTTGTGAACTGACTGATGTGGGTTCTGAGAATGAACTTGGGTCCTCTGGAAGAGCAAGAAGCACTTTTAATCTTCAAGTCCTCTCTTTAGTTCCCCACACAAGCCTTTTAATAGATTACATCTTTGCTGGAGAATGTGCTGAAAAAGTAAAAAAAAATGAAAATCACTTGAAGTCATTTAAAGGTACAGCGGTTTTGATGAGAACGGCTCTGTAGGCTTGTGTTTGAATACTTGGTCCCAGTTTGTAGAGCTGTTTGGGAAGGGAGTAGAGGGTGGCCTTGCTGGAGGCGGCGTGTCACGGCTAGGCTTTGAAGCTTTCAAAGCTTATCACCATCCCCACGAGCCACTTCCTTCCTGTTTGTGGGTAAGATGTAAGCTCTCAGCCACTGCTCTGGCAACATGCCCACCTGCCGGCTACATGCTCCCTGCCGTGATGGTGATGGACTCTGGACTGTGGGTTCCCAGTACATGGGTCCTTCCATAAGTTGGCTTGGTCATGGTGTCATGAAAGCAATAGGAAAGTAACTAATATAGGAGGGGGACACTAGCTTTGTTGTTTCTTCCTTTCCGATCTCTTCCAGAGATGCGGTTCTAAACAGAACTGATCTTCTGGTCTTAAATGTGATGGTGGGAGCGACAGCTTCTGTTTATCTATCCTCTTGCTTCATCTGTAAGAACTGTGTACCAGCACACATCCTGGATAAGCCTTTGGTCTGGGACGACAATGCTGTTTCCAGCTGGGCCAGGATATAAATATTCTTTATGTAATATTTTGTGTCTTTTTAAGCCTGGTGGTTTAAAATTACGGGTTTTCTACAACTTTATCCATTGAAGTAGAAAGCTCTAGAAGGGATGCAACATGGGAAATAACACGTACTCATTGCTTAAGTCTTCATTTATACTGTAAATACATCTGTTCTCCAAACAGTGTGGGGTATAATCACTCCAAAATGTTTAGATCTAACAAAACATTGACTTTTAAAGGAAGATTTACTTAATTTTATGTGCAAAAATGTTTGCCTACATGCACATCTGTGTACCGTGTGGTGCCTGGTGCCCGCAGAGTGACAAGAGGACATCAGACCCCTAGAGCTGGAGTTACAGGTGGTTGTGAGGCAACCACCTCAAGTGGGTGCTGGGAACCAAACTTGGGTGCTCTGCAGAGCAGCAAATGCTCTTAACCACTGAGCTGTTTCTCCAGCCCACCGCTGATGCTCATGCTTTGGAAGATAAAATCCAGTAATTCATTGACTCAGCAATAATTTCAAAGCTAGGTGTGGTAGCCATGCAGGTAATCTCAGCACTCACAGGGCTAAGACTGAAGAAATCCATCAAGTTAGAGGCCAACCTGGGGCTACATAGGAAGAGCCTTTCTCAAGGTGTGGGTTAATTTCTAAATTCCAAATTTGCTTTGATATGACCAAAATGCCTTCCTTTGCTAAAAACCTAGAGAGACACATAAAAGAGTTATGTTTGAAGCCACATTAAAAAATATAAAATATCAAGTTGGCCAGTGACAAAGCTACATAAACGGGCTGGGAGCGGGTGTAGTTTGGGGACAAATACTTGCTAAGCATGTGCAAGGCCCTGGGGTCCATCCATAGCAACTGGTAGGCTCTTCCAGAGTATGCTAGAACTACTTCCTCCCTGGGGTGATACGTAGTAGAATATGCAAGGCAGGAAGGGTGAGGTCCAACCACTCCTGCTATGATTGCAGGGCTCAGGCCCGGCACAGGCGCCTTTTATTGATGTTTCTGGAACCCTCTGAGTCAAATGACCTATCAAAAGTGAAACCTAGGTAGGAAGAACAAAACCAAAACAGTCAGCTGTCGCTCTGGGCCTTATTTTAATAGGGAATGCTGCCAGCATGCCCAGAGGATTTGGGCATTTACTGGGCAAATGTTCTGTGTTCATTTACCAATCAGCCTCCCCACCATTTGGTCACAGCTTTGTGTAACAGAAAAAGGCAGGTAGAAGCTGGCTGTGTTGGCTCACACCTGTAATCCCACCTCTCAGAACACTGAAGCCTTCCTCGGATACCGAGTTCAAGGTCAGCTCAATCTCAAAACAGCAAAGGCGGCATGAGGTGAGCAAAAGGCATCCCGGGCACCATTAAACAGACAGCAAAATTAAAGTTTCTTAATTAACAGGGGCTCGAGGTTAAATTGATTTCCTGGGCAGACAGAACTCAGCAAGCTTCCCCTCGATCTGAACCTATTTCATTATCCCTTTATCTCCAAGCCACTGACACAGCTAAGTGAGGGCGCAGGGCTGCACCTGACCTTTAGAGTCTTGCAAGCACTCTGTCTGAACAGTCCGTCATCTCAGGCTAGGCCGAGAATTCCTTCTCCAGGTATCTCACTACCCTGTTTCACACAGGTGCTATGAGGCCTCAGTGGGAGAAAGTCACAGGAGGGCTGAGAGACGACAAAACTGTAGGTCCAGGCTGCTCATGTCCCTTGAGGGCTCCAGAGAAAACAGTCTACGGCACAGCCATCCACACCTGGCTGGCACGGCAGAGCCCTGGAGCCTCTCCCATGCACATTTGTCGTTCTCAGTGCTGTCAGCACAAGTAACACACCAACCATCACTGCAGGAAATGACCCCACCCAACTGAAAACAAGATCACAAGCAAATCAGCAGTGTAATTCAGGCCACTTCCTGATGGGTAATTTGATTAGAACAAGGGAGAAGCATAAAAGTGGATCAGTAAAAACAACCCACAGACACCAATCAGCCCAGCTTGTGAGTCCCTTCAACTACATTACCATTAAGCTACCATTAGGCCACCGACATTGATGAAAAGCACCCCCAAAGCTGCCCTCCACCATCACTGCAAGGCATGCCACAGCTAATGTTTTTCTCCACCTGACCAAGTGCAGCTACCCTGACAGGGTTAAAAGTGATACAGCTTGAAAAATCCCCACCGCAAAGACACTGAAGCCGACTCAGTGGTGACACAGGAGGCCCTGTCTTCTGCAGCAATCGATTAAGCAGATGCTTCAGTCTGCTGGAAGGGGGGGCGGTTTAGAAACCAGTGGGAAACAGGTTTCAGGTGATCATCAGTGACAATGGCTGCAGGGCTTCGCAGGGAATCCCTGGGCATGGCTTCAGCAGAGGAACACTTCTGAGCACTTAGAGCTGGAAGACTGAGGAGTCCCACCAGCGTGGCTTTCTTAAACAACAAATAGTCATTAAAGGTCACACAAGTTGCTCTGGAGGAAGGCAGCATGGTTATCTGTAATGGCAGATTCATTTCCTAACGAGATATCCAGGGCAGGCTACTTACTGGCCAGTCTGAGTGAGGCAGGATGGCTAGGGATAACGTGCTTTTGGGTGGAAATTCTAAAGCATAGATCCTGGAGCTGGAGAGATGGCTCGGCAGTGAAGAGCACTTGGCTGCTCTTCTAGAGGACCCTGGTTTGGTTCCCAGCATCCACATGACTGCTCATAACTATCTGTAACTCCAATTTCGGGGGTCAAATGCCTTTTTCTGACCCCCAGGGGAACTAGGCACACATGGTGTAGACATACATGGAGACAAATCACTCATATGCATTACCATGGTAAACAGCTTCAAATCTTTAGTATTTTATAGAGTCCATGAAATTAACTAAAGAGGTTCTTTGGGGGCCACTGAGGTGACTCAGTTGGTAAAGGGGTATGTGCTGCTAAGCCTGACAACCTGAGTTCAATCCCCATGACTGACATGGTAGAAAGAGAGAAAACAACTTTTGCAAGTGACCTCCACATGCATACCCAGGCATATACAGCCATTCCTCCCAAAAACCAAATTTAGTAAAGGACATTTTTAATTAAAAAGAACAGTTTCCTTGGTTGGGAATATAAAGTGTGGAGGTACCTAATTCTAAAAGGATCCCATCTAGGGGTGGGGACAGGACAAGAGTATGGTTAAAGGGAACCCAGGGCACACGCTAGGCCATCTACACTGACTGAGCTACACCCCCAGCTAAACTTTTAGAATAACTTTTAAGTTCAAATAAAAGCAAAAGATTAGAAATCTATCTAGGTGATAGGACCCCTCACCTACCCTGTGTGAGGCCCTAGGTTCAATCCCCAGTATGTGGGAAGGGTAGAAAGCAGGACAGAGTTAAAGCTGAGATAAAGGAAAGCAGAAGAAAGCTGGTGGGAGAGACGAGAGGATCATAAATTCAAGGTCAGCCTGAAAACTTTAACTTTGGGTCAACGTGTAAGAAAGAGAGTAGGAGAGATACTTCAACATGAAACTCTCCACTCTTGCGTGGTCTTAAGGGCAGAAGCAAAGAGTCCAGACAGCCCAGGATGACTAGAAAAGCGCAAACTGCAAAACAGGAAATAGCTCTTGGCTAGCTGTCAGAGAACCGTGAACTGCTGAAAATTCAATCTATTTTAATTTTGAGTTTCTTTCTTAAAACTCACAGAGTCTGGGTAAGACCCTGGTTCAATCCAGTGCCACAAAACAGCCCCTAATTTAGCAATTACATGTCCGCTACTAAACATCCCCTGGCTCAAGCCTTAATCACACTACATCTCTTTTGTCCTATTTCTGGGAATGTGATAGTTCTACCCACGGCCATATTTACTGTCTTGTCCATGTCCTCAACTGGACATCGTCCTCAACTTGCGTACCACCAATAATATTTTTAATTTTTAAAAGAGACACAGTCTTGCTGTGTTGCCTGGGCTGGCTGCCAAGTCCTGATCTCAAGTGACTCTTATCTCAGCTCAAGGAGCAGGAACCAAGCTGTATGTACCTGCTTCTCACCGTCACTTCCAAAGGTCAAGCATGACATTATGTAACAACTCTATGCATAGGGACCATCTCTCTTCAAACAGCCTGTGAGTTCTTGAGCATGCAGGGACCCCAATTCCAATATTTTTGCTTCCTCCAATACCTTGCCTGCAATAAGCTCTCAAATGGTTACTGAATGATCAAGAAAAGTACTTACCAGTCTTCAGGCATCTCAGACTACAAGGCCCGGATTATATATCCAACCTAAGGTCAGACAACAACCTTATTTTTAAAAGGCATTATCTAGAGACAGAAAAGCTTAGAAAATCAAGCTTTTTAAACACCGGAGCCAGGTTTCCATAGAAAGAAGAAAAATAATTTATTCCAAAGATGTAGAAGTAAGAAATTCATCCTGAAAATAGAGCTTGGTGTACATCTGCTGGGGTTGAGCTTCTCTTGAGCGGGCATGCCTGACTGCGCCACTGAGTCTTATTTGTCCTGCGGCAATATTGAACACATCGCTGACTCTCATGTTGTGAGCTGGCAAAGGCCATATTCAAAGCCACAGGCTCCAAGACAAGAGTAACAGATTTCTCAGAATAGCATCTTTTCTCTCAGCGGAGTGCAGACACATCTCAGAGTCAGCTAAGTAGGCACATAATTCAGAGTGTAAAAAAGGCGAAGGAAAAAATACTGTCTTGCAGAGGAAGGTCTTCAAGTGTAAGGTAGGTAACACCCAAAGTAGGCTACTGGAGAAGATGGTCTGGGTGTGGAGGTGATTTCGCATCTAGAAGGCATTCTCTCTGTGACCTGCAAAACAAAACAGCTCTAGTAAGTTAAGATCTTCTAACATCTAGGTCCTTCACCCTTCTTTAAAAGGGTAGAAAGGGGGCTGGAGAGATGCCTTGGCAGTTAAGAGCACTGGCTGCTCTTCCAGAGGACATGGGTTCAATTTCCAGCAAACACAGGGTGGCTTACAACCATGTGTAACTCCAGTCCTTGGGGACCTGATGCCATCTTCTGGCCATCAAGGGCATTACACACACGAGCAGGCAAAACACCCACACATAAAATTAAAAAATGGGGGAACTAAAAGTAACCAGGCCTGCAACCCCAGCTGCCTAAGCAACTTAGTGAGATCCTTTCTCAAAATAAAAAGTGAGCAGAGTGTGGTGGCTCACACCTTTAACCCAGGAGGCAGAGGCAGGTGGATCTCTGTGAGTTGGAGGCCAGCCTGGTCTACAGAGTGAGTTCCAGGTGAACCAGAACTACATAGTGAAACCCTGTTTCAACAACAACAAAAAGTAAAAAGAAAGATTAGGGATATAGTCAGTGTCAAAAAAAATTTTAAGCAAAGACAAGCATGGTGCACATAATGCTAGCTAGCACCCAGGAGGCTGAAGTGGAGGGTTTTGAGTGTGAGGCTAGCCTGGGCAATGCAGTGAGACTGCCCCATCTCCTCCCCCAGCATGGTTAACCAAACCTCAGGTAAAGCCCAGGCTTACTCATCACACAGGTTTGGGCAGGTTCTAGAGAGGTCCAATTTCCAGGGGCATCACTATCATGTAACTATAAAAACAGCATTGTCACTTACCAAAAGCAGGAAGCACGAAGCTGGCTAACACAAGGAGCTGGAGCTTAGCGAGCTCCTGTGCTTTTCACTTCCCCTTTCAGAGCAGGCAGCTGGTTGCCAATATGGGAACTCTCCGTTCTGCCTTTGTTGGCCCACTGACTAGCAAGCTTATCTTACCCTCAGCACTCTAGGCTGCCTTTCAGGCTGTTCCTCATTCTGACACCAGGCACAGGTGACAATGACAACACCACCCATGTAAAGATGGCAAATGTTTAGTGTCAGCTTCTCCACACACTGGGCTGCTTGGTAGTAGGAGGGTGTTCTTACAGTAGGCAGCTCTGGGACCACACAGATGGCTCAGCAGCTGAGAGTGCCTGCTGCCGGGCTGGAGAGCTGGCAAGGCCAGGCTCACAACCAAAAAGACAAGAGTGCTTGCTGCTCTTCCAGGACCACAGTTCGGTTCCTGACAACTCCATTAGGAGGCTCACCAACTGCCTTCTGGAGCCCCATTAAGACCCACTGCAGGATACTGCAAGCAACATGCATTCAACTCAGCATTTAATTAGAGGCAGACCTGGGACTGTGGCTCCCTGACAGAGGGCATACTCAGCATGCCCTGGACTCTGAGTTCAATCCCCAACACCAGAAAAACGAAAGAGGAAGTGGGATAACCCAAGGATTGTTTTTGCAGTGCACTAGGAGAGCAGCACCAGGTCAAGGTGGCCACTGCCAGAATAAGAGTATCCCTTGTGGTCTCCAGTTATTTCCTGAGCATGCCTGGCCTGGCAGAACAGCTGCTCTGCAGAGACTGTCCTGAGAATGCAGACATTTCTGTGGAAGTCTTCTGACACTGAGAGACCTACTCACCCTTTGGACTTTTTTTTTAAAAAAAAAAAAAAAGACTTATTGTCCTCCACTTTTGTTGTTTCTGTTATTTTTCAAGACAGGATTTCTTTCTGTAGCCCTAGCTGACCTGGAACTCACAGAGATCCTCCTGACTCTGCCTACCGAGTGGGCCTTCACTTTAAAAAACACACACAACTGAGAGCTACTTTTCATTCAGCCTCAAAGGCAACTGTTGAACTCCAGCTATGAGCGGTACTACAAGGCATGGCGCCGTGGGTGGATGAGTCCACCAGGAAGCAGAGTCTTCCCCATGATGTGTAAATAACTAGCGGTGGGTACAGCTGAACAGTCACTCCAGAATTCACAGTCCTGTTTTGTAAAACAAATGAATCACTAAGGTAACCAAGAGAGAAAACTGAGAAATATGATAGGATGGATATATGTGGGGGGGGGGACTGAGAAAGTAGCTTAAAAATTCCAAGGTCAGAATGAAGAAACCCATTCAAAAAAGGGTATGTGAATGAATGTGTCTGTCTCTTGTTTCTAAATATTTTCTAAAAGTTTAGATACATTTTCAAACTAATTCTTTATTATAATATGCAAAGGTAGTCTTATTCAACCACAAAAGCTAAGTCAGTCGAAGGGGCAGGCATTTAACTATTCAAGGCAATGTACCAAATG
This sequence comes from Ellobius talpinus, assembly GCA_001685095.1. Classification (NCBI taxonomy): domain Eukaryota; kingdom Metazoa; phylum Chordata; class Mammalia; order Rodentia; family Cricetidae; genus Ellobius; species Ellobius talpinus. The sequence continues at coordinate 15,867 of LOJH01024432.1, forward strand.
AGTGGCTAAAAATTAGAAAGTTAAATGCATCTAGAGATGAAAGAACTCATTTAGACACAGTGGCCAGGGATAGGCTGTGGTAGTAAACTCCTTTAATCCCAGCACTTGGGAGGCAGAGGCAGGAGATCTCTGTGAGTTCAAGGCCAGCCAAGTCCACAGAGTGAGTTCTAGGATAGCCAGGGCTACACAGAGAAACGCTGTATGATGATGGAGGAGGAGGAGGAGGAGGGAGAAGAAGAAAAAGAGCAAAAAAGAAACAGTGGCCAGGAAGCAAGCACATGATTGCCAGGCTGAGTCCTGAAACATGCAAAGCATTAAGAGATGGTAAGCGCTGAGGCAAAGCCAGCACCACATCCAGAGGTACCACATCCAGAGGTACCACATCCAGAGGTACCACATCCAGAGGTACCACATCCAGAGGCACCACATCCAGAGAGGTACCACATCCAGAGGCACCACATCCAGAGGTACCATATCCAGAGGTATACTGCTGACCTCCCTTCTAGTGAGGCAGATACAGGAGGGCAGCGAGAGGCAGAAGAGCTAAGTATGACATAAGAAGAGGAAAACAGCAGGCCTGGAACCACCAGGTCAGGAGCAGAGGATCGGAAGAAAAGAGGCACAGGAGGTTCCAGGGCGGCCTGGGACCATGGTGGAGAGCTGCCCGGAGCCTGCAGACCAATGCTCTCATTCTTCACTTTCCTGCTTCTGTACTCAAGGGATCTTTGATAAAAGCTATGAACTTACTCCTCACAGTACATCTCAAGGGGATGGCTTAGTTTTTTACGAACACTGCTGCTTTCACAGAGGACCCGAGTTCAGCTCCCAGCACCCACATGGCAGCTCACAAGTGCCTGTAACACCAGTTCCAGGGGATCTGATGCCCTCTTCTGGCCTCAGGCACTCCACAGATGTGATGCAGACACACAAGCAAAGCATTTACACACACACACACACACAGGTGGAGCATACGGCTCAGCTCTGTTCTGAACACTTGACACTAACTTTCATTTAATGAAGTAACAGAGAAAGGAACAAATCAGATGAGGAAGTGTCCTGCCACTCAGTCATTAAATTTTTGCACCCTGCCACTGTTTACCACTTGTATTCTCAGAATTAAATAAAAGCTACAGTTTTGAAACCAGCTTTCTCTTTGTTCTGTGCTGTCTGAGAGAAGGTCTCACTCTGTATGTAGCCTAGGCTGGTCTGGAACTTGCTATACAGACCAGGCTGGCTTTGAACTTATTATCCTCCTGCCTCTGAAATAAGTGCTGGGATTATGGGCATGTACTACCATTCCCAACCTTTGGAAGGTGCTTATTTCCCTATCTCCAAAGCATTCCAAGACATGAATTTAAAATATTTTAGACACTTCTTCCAGTTGCTGAGTGTTACAAGGCTAAGAAACTTTCTTTTTTTTTCTTTTTTTTTTCTTTTGGTTTGGTTTTTTGAGACAGGGTTTCTCTGTAGCTTTGGGGCTGCCCTGGAATTAGCTCTGTAGACCAGGCTGGCCTTGGACTCATTGAGATCCACCGATTCACCTGCCTCTTCCTCCTGAGTGCTGGGATTAAAGGTGTGCAACACCACTGCCCGGCAGAATATTCACTTTCAATCTGTGTCAGAAGCCTGTGTGCAAGTTTAATTTCATCAAGGACACACACCCCAAGAAAGAGAGAGAGAGAGGGGAACAGATCAGAGCAAAACGTGTAGGACTTGGTTTTCTCTTCCAGCAGGTGGGTCCCAGGATTTGAACTCAGGTCTTCAAGCTTGGCAAGTGCTTTTACCCACTGTGCCAACTCACCACCCTAAATTATGTTTTAAAAAGGCAGGGTAATCATGGACTTTAAAAGAATCTTATGGGTAAATCCCTAAAATACACGTCAAGAGAATAGTTTGTTCTACTCATGCCCTTGTTCTTCAGATCATACTTTCAAACTACCGTCTGTTTTTCAGTTGTCTTCAAGTGGCCATGAAGTTCTGAGGAAAAAGTCATAGCAAACACTCTAGCTGATGGCTGACATGTTCACGTGAAAGGGCAAGGGCATAGTCACCTCAGTGCCTGGGCACTGTGGAGCTGTCTTCATCCTCAAGGCCAGTGGTACTTCAGATACCAGATGGTTTCATTTTTCAACTGTGGTCCAAAGAGAGGGTTGAGCTGGGCCAGAATTGCAATCAGCCAACTAAAATTCGGTGGGGAGGAACAAGAGCAAAAAGTGGTGAAATTGGCTAGAATATAACCATTTTCATACACGACGGAAAACAACTTTAGTGTACTCCATTCTGGCCCAGCCTTCACTGTACACTGCTCCTAGGAGATGGCTGACCAGGGCAAAAATCCCAGGTTGCACTGGGCCTGCATCTGAGATGATCCACAAAGCAGGGAGGCTCCATCCCAGCTGAGCTGCTGCCATTCTTTGATGATGTTATCACTCTGCTAAGTATCTGGGCTTTCCCCAATCATGATATCCTTTACCACCAAGCCGATTTACCTCTTCACCATTTGTCACACCTCAGCTTCCTTTTATCTTCCCTAGCGTGCAGGCATTAAGGCACTATTTAAGGGGTACAGCTAAGGTCTGATTTCAGCCCACCAGGTTCCTAATCACCATCGTGATCAATGGCAAAGCATTTCATGGACCCCACCACACAGAAGCAAATGGGCATTTACTTCTGCACCCAAATCATAAGCTGTGTCTCTGTTATACACAAATTACAGAGGACATACCAACAGAAACTAAAGCACCATGGTTAGTTTTAAATTTTTCACGTTGTTCACAGAGTTCCAATGAGGTATTTCATGGGACCAACGAAACTTGAGAATCACCGAGTATGGATGAAAGCAAGGAATAAAAAGAAAAGCAGCCTGCAGGTATCTGGCTAGTCAACCATTCTGTTTTTCTTACTGAACAAATATTTAATGAGCAGTTACTAAGTCCCAGGCATCAGGGACACAGAAAAGATGACATGTCACTCTCCTCAGAGATCTTATGTAATATCAGATGGTAACTGCTACAGAGAGAAGAAAAGCAGGGGCAATGGGGCTGCAGGTGTGGCCAAGTGCGAGGACCTGACTTTCCAAACTCCATTTTACCTTCATCTTAAACCATAAAATGAGCTGGGGGTGGGCAGATCTCAGCTCCAGAAATGTGCTGTGATAGCAGAAATTTGAACACATAACCTAAAAATGGCCAATTAAGCCAGGCGGTGGTGGCACACGCCTTTAATCCCAGCACTCGGGAGGCAGAGG
>LOJH01024434.1:8833-19112 GCA_001685095.1 Ellobius talpinus
AATACGTATATATGTAGGAGATAAATTTTCATTGAGCATCCTAAAACCAGATGCCAGGGTTTTGACATGAAATACTTCACAAAATCTTGATAACAATTTATACGAGATAGAATATGCATAGTTTCTTCATTTTTGAAAGATGAAAAAACTAAGACTCTGAGGTGGAAGCAATCTTGTGTGATGTCACTCATCAAGATGTGAGAATGATTATCCAAAGACTGTGGACGGTTACTAAAGGGGTTCTTACTCTATACCTTTCATGTTCTATAATGCTTACCTATGATAATGACTATGGCATTGCCTGTCTAGTCTGACGTTATTGTCAGCCTGTACTCTCTGTGGTTCTACCCATGACTTGCACTGACAAGGTCTGAGCCAGAACGCAGGTCTTTCAGAAAAACCATTCTGATTTTGTGATGTCCACACACATTAATTTAAATGTGCTTGGAACTGGTTAATTACTAGGAAATAAGTTCAACTTCCACTTTATAAAAAGTTTTATGTGTATGCTTCTAAAATAAAAAAGATAACGGAATGAGGATTTGAGCCAGGTTTGTCTGAGGACGCATTGACTTCCTAAGCACTATGTTATATGCTGTATCCCTAGATAGCATGTTTACATACTTTCAAATTCTGATCTGCACAAATGTAAGTTTAGGCATATCCATCAACATAGATGTAATTAGGGGGAATGTGTTCAGACATGCATGTTTGTTATAGTATTGTGGTGTCTACAATGGAACACATCAGATCTTTGTTGTTGCTGCTGCTGCTATGTAGTGTACTGTGGTGGGCCTTGGACTGCAGCATTCGAAGAAATCAGTTGCTACAATAAAAGCTGGGCTTTCTTTTCCTACCGGCCTTGGATATTCTAACTTCTCACTTTGCAAAGTATGTTTCACATCACTTGCCCATTTCCCTGAGCCCTTGTGGTAGAGAATTGACCTTTTGACTATGGCTATCAACATTTAAGCAGTTGTTAGTTTGAATAGCACAGTTTTCCAGCGCTGTATCTGGGAAATTTTTAACCATGTACTTGAACACACACTTCTTCACTGTTGAATAAAATTCCACTTGTTTTATTTTAATTTTCATTACACGGTATATGATTTCAGTCTGCTGATCATCAGAATCATGTGTCTCATTTTCCTAGTAGGTCTGCTTCAATTCTCCCTCCCTCTCTGTTTTCCCTCCTTCCTGCTCTTGTCAACAGATGTCACTGGATATATTAACTGAATGTGTTTCCTTTGTGTGCACTAGGCTAATTGAAGGAGTCTCATTTCTGGCTTTTCTCACTTGATAGCTATATTAACAGCAGTGAGTGAAATCGCCCCCACTTCCTTGAAATGTAGTTGTATTGGATAAACTTTTCACTACTTATTATATAACTAACTTTAAATGGAAGAATTAAAATGTGAGCTTTAGTTTTCATACTATTTGTGCTGCATTCAGTTAGATAATATTTCCAAAAATATACCTTGTTAACAGAGACACCCGCCTTGAACAAGCATATTAATTATAGTTCTCAAAGTTTGGAATCATGTAATGTTTTCCTCTCTGTGGCAGCAACCTATGTTTAACAGCCATAATTAACAGTGACAGGTCTATTGAGTGGTTATAGGTAAGTTTTATAACAAACATGAGACCCAGCTTTTCAGAAATCCCTCCAGATAGTGGAGGTAGCATTTCAACTGCTCTGAAACTGAGGATTAGTAAACAGCTCGAGTTCTTAAAATATTTATCTTGCTGATAAAAGTAGAAGTAAACAACCCAAAGAAGGCAGGCTGAATGCAGTTCTTGAATATGCCCATAGATATTTTCAGAATCTTTTTTTTTTCCAAACAAGACTTTGAAAGCATTGAGAACTGACCTGCTTATTTCGCCTTTGATTCTCTGTGTGTATGCTTGCCTCTCCCCTTGGGGGGTTTATCAAATGTTAAGTCTTCCAAGAGCTCTAGGATCTGCATTGGTTTTCAGAGCTCACAGAACAATGCCAGCCATTCTCTTGGAAAGAGGGCAAGGTGCACCTTCCATGCTCTCCTTCCAGGGAGCATTTGTTTTCCAAGTTGCTGGGAAGTAAGGTCTGGTCAAGCAATGTCCTGCAGTCGCCGTGTATCTGGCAGGCAGTTTTATTACAAACCTCAGCGTGCTCGTTAACCTCGTGATGTGGCAGGTGCCTAAAAAAGAAACACGGAAAAGTTGTGTCACCAAAGGTGAAACTTGGAGAGGAGCTGCATGGTGCCTGGTATGACAAAGCTCCTTCCAGGCAGCAGCCGACAGCAGGGGCAGCAGAAGGTTTTGCCCCCTTGCTCTTCATGCCTATCGTGTGACCCGTGACCCGCTGGAATGGAAGGGTCACAAAGAGCAGTTGCTGCAGGTTCAGGCCGGGAAGCCTGTGTTTTGAACATGGAAATCTCTGTCTGTAGCAGCGAATGCCCTGGATTCCAGTGAGCTCCAGCTGGTGGGAGACCAGGGACAGGCATTAAGATTTGCAGCCCCAGCCCTGGGGTGGACTGGAGGAGTTGCCTTTCTCCTGGTCTCCACCCCGGAACTTAGCTCTCTGACACACTTGCTGGGCACCTCAAAGACCAGAGACAAAAGGCCCAAATTGCAGAGAGAGCCTGGAAGTTATGGCTTGGCCAATGCAAGAGCTTCTGCATTCTGTATTCTGGTTAATGCTAGCTGTTCCAAAACTGAGCATGCATCTTGAGCAAAATGCTCCCAGCTCTTTTGAATTTATTTGTGACTTTATGTTGCTTATGTTTCATTGTGTTGCTTTTTTGAGATTACAAAATAGCACATGTTCGCTGAGGACAATTTGGAATATCCTAAATACACAAAGAAAATATCAATCAAGGTTTCATTTGCAGATTAATTTTTAAAAATATTTTCTTTCCAGTCTTTCTTTTGTGCATGTTGAACATACTCATAGACATTGATAATTTTAAATGTGTGTGGAATCACACAGAATAAACTATTAACTTCCTAATTTTTCTTCCATTATATGTTCGTGTCATTAAGCAGCCTGTGCCCTCATCTTTAACAAGCCAATCAAAAGACTCAATAGTAGAAAGTGGGAAAAGGAGATTGAATATTTAATATGGCCACATAGTGAAAAGGGCAGAAAGATTTAGGCTCTTCAAATCTGCCTTGAGTTTAAACAGAAGGACAAGGATTTGCACATCTAAGTAGTATGGTCAAGGACCAGGCTACCAAGGACTCATTTGTATCTGGGCTTCAGTCACCTCTTATAAGGTGGTCTGACAGGTTATTAGGACTGTGGCTGGTGTTTTTTCCTTCTCCCAGCATGTGTTTCTTGGGGCAGTGTTCGTTTCTTTGGGGTCCATTGTTTTAATAGTATAACAGTCAGATTGAGAGGCACACGTATCTCTTTAGGTTATCTTCACTTCTGCCAGGCCCCATACATTAGGATGATCTTTTGTCTTGAATCTGTCATCATTTGTAGTGTGTACTGGGTGAGGACTTGATTATGATAAAAGAGACAGATGGTAATTTTGTGACTGTGAATCAAAGTTTTGTTTTTCTTATACCTCCTTGAGATCCTCCTCATTGGACTCCATACAAGTTATATACCGCATAAATGACAGTACATAAATGCACACATAAAACTACAAGTTCAAAATTAAAGACATGTGGACACCTAGTCATATGCCTAAATACACAACAGATATAACCCTAGAATAATCCTTTAAGAATATACACAAAGGGATGGAAATATAGCTCGGTGGTTGAGTGTTTGTCTAGTGTGTGCCATGTTCTGGATTCCATCCCCATCAGCCCACTCCCCCAAAGGAACCTTTAGGTCAATGGTTCTTAGCTTGTGAGTTGCAACCTCTTTGTAGGTTTGAACTACCCTTTAGCAGGGGTTGCCTAAGACAATTGAAAACATATATATATATATATATATTTACATTATGATTCATAACAGTAGCAAAATTACAATTATGAAGTAGCAGAGAAAATAATTTTATGGTTGGGGTCACCACCATATGAGGAACTGTATTAAAGGTTCACAGCTTTAAGAAGGTTGAGAGCCACTGCTTTAGGTAGTTCATTTAGATATTCATAGTTTCTACTCATATTCTCAATTTTCAATGGATACATACATAAATAAATAATTAATGTTATAACGTAACATGAATAAAATATTGCTAACACTTTTTGTGACAACTGCTACTTTACATCTTCTGTATAAAAATGAATGTCTCATTGAAAACATGGATTTTAGAGACTTCAGCTCATATTTAAATTTCTCTATTATTTGTTTTCTAAACTCCAATTACTATAAGCTATAAATACTTATAATTGTCTTACATGATTATTTTAAGAATGTGTTATCAGAGACCCTTGCTATAAGGACTAGATTTATGTTTAACTATTCACCAGAATAAAAATAAAATAATATAAAATTTATAAAATATGGAAAAACGACCAGAGATTTACATACATTTTGGGCCCAAACTAGGGTCAGGACCATTCTATCTGCTTCTTAATTCCCTATCTATTAACAAAACCAGGTATTGTGCATAAATATATTTAACTCTGAGACACAGGAGATTTAACTGGGGAATGAGTTAAACAAATTGCAATTCTGGTGTTTGTAGTTCTTATTACACTCTTTTGGATTCTTGGGTCAGAGTTTCTAGTATGTCAAGGCTGTCTCTACTGTCAGCATATATATATATATATTTTTTTAAATACCTAATTTCATGGCATCCCTGCTACACATTGAGTGAACTAACACATGGAAAGGACCAAAGAGAAAAATAGTTTCTAGAATTTCATTATTAGTAATATTGGTAAGGTCACTAAAATAATAGTGACTTTCAAATTTATTATTCGAGTTAGGGGATTTTTATTAAAGGGCTTGTGGACAATAGAACAAAATGTAGATTTGTATGTGTATCTGACAGTCAACTACCAATTTAAAGGATTTCTAATTCAATAGTTTGAGTTTTAGTTTATTAATTGATTGATTTACTTAATAATATTTATAGAGCCTTCAGTGTGCCAGGTGCTTCTTTTGACACTAGAGGACAACAGTAAACACAACATATAATGGTCCCTTGCCTTCGTAGAGTTCATAATTTACAGGCTTAAGTTTGGGATGCAGGCTATCTATGTAGGAGGCCTTTTGTTCCCTTTCGATTGTACCTGTTAAGGAGATTACATTATTGTTGATTTTTTAAACAATGTCTCACTCTGTAAAGCCACCTGATCTGGACCTCTCTATATAGACAGGTCTGGCCTTGAACTCACAGAGGTCTGACTGACTCTGCCACTCAGTGCTTATATTCACTGGGGCTCTGGCTAGGGTAAACTATTAAAGATGTCAGATGATATGTATGCAAGACACAGAGTGTTGATTTGCAGTTCAGGAACCACTAAAGCTCTGTCTCTGCAACCTACTTGGATATGAGCAAGATCTCTCATCACATGTATGCCCCTCCATGAGAATCTGATTCAGCAGACCTGAGCGGGAAGTTCACAAAGCTATGTATTTACATATACATGTAAATTTCTCTCTCTCTCTGTGTGTGTGTGTGTGCATGTATGGTTGTATGTTTGTGGATGTTTATGTATATGATATATGTGTATCTGGGTATCTGGTTGTTTTTTTTTTCAGATTTTTGAGACAGGGTTTCTCTGTAGCTTGTCCTGGTGCCCTGGAACTGGCCTCAAACTCACAGAGATCCACCTGTCTCTGCCTCCCAAGTGCTGGGATTAAAGGTGTGTGCCACCCACCACTGTCTAGCTATCTGGGTGAGTCTTAATTTCAGGTAAGTTTGGAACAGGTTGTCCCAGAAACAATCACAGGGCTCCCATAAAGTGCATGAAAATGTGTACTTTTCTGGTGAACAGAGTCCTTAGTCTTGTACAGATTTTTGGAGGTTAGACACTCAAATAATTACCAACTATTTCGTGAAGTAGTGCCCTGTGATCTAGGCATAGTGTTGTCAGTTGTGAGTGCTTCAGGTCCTCAGTTTGCTTCCATGCTCACAGGTTGAATAGAATGTTTAGTTGTTTGCTCTCTTTTGCTGTTTTTCCTGTTCCTCCCCTTTCTCCTATCAAGCCCATTTTTCTATTATTGGCCCGTTCTTTAATAAAACGTAGTGATAGAAAAAATTAGAAAACCTGGTTCCTTCCAAAGGACTGGGATGGAGTTTTGAATAGGACGTTAAGAGCTGGCAAATCCCTGGACACTGTTAAGATGGAAGATGCCAATGTCCATGTCTAGACCATTCTGTTAACTTGATAAGGGGCGAGAGATATTCCTCTGTCAGTCTAGAACAGGAAGAGGTGGGATGAACAAGGGAATGGCCCTTCTTAAGTATTGCTTTCCTGTTCATAGCTGGTAGCTCTAAGGAGCCAGGACTGCAAGTGTGAGGAACAGGTTCAGCTCAGGCTCACCTCTACTCTTCTCAATGTGTGGTTATTAAGCAGTGTGTGCTGTAATTGGTTCATGAGCAATCAATTGCATTGACCTATTACAGCTAGCTACTTTGAGTTATAAATGGTGTCTATTTCTCTGAATCAGAAATTCAGACTGCATAGGATGACCTGGTTTGTATCACACGAGTCTTTGGGGCTTTGGTAGATTTCATCATTTCATAAAACACCCAGCTTCCTCCTACTTCACTGGACATAAAAGCAACTTTTGAATTTATGACACAAAGAGCATACTTTGAAAGGGTACAATGCACAGAAAGGAGAAAAAGGAAGTGAGGCAGTCCACCTCCTCTTCTGAGGCCATTGTCTCCAGACACGTGACAAAGTAATACACTGAACAATCTTGTATTGATTTTAGTGCAGATCTAGGATCTGAAAAACCTAGTGAGTCACGGGTGACTTGCTTAGTTTATTTGTATGGAAGAGATGAGTATGGCTGCTCTCCTGAGAGTAAGACTTTGTCTAGGATACATTTTTCTGAAGCAAATTATATAACCGCAAAGCTTAGTTTATGGAAACTCTACCAGGGATTGGACGTCAGTGGTGAGTTTCCTTATTCTCAAATGGCTCTAGCTCATGTCCCATTGACATAAACTAGGCAGCGCACATGCCTTTTATACGGCAGTTATTGTTCTAGATGTAGCAATAGTAGGTACAATAAAGGTTCTTTACTTTTGCCTTTAATTTGTGTGTGTGTGTTTCCATTCCCCCAGATGCACACTGTAAATTCTTACACTTTTGATTTTGGTGATCAGGGATGGATTCACTGAGAAGATAACATATGAGTAAACCCATAAGAAGTAGCTATGAAGTTATATGTGAAGAGTGGGTTGCCATATTTTTCATGTTGCCTATGGAAAAGGAAAAAAAAAGCATCACCCAGAAGTCAGGTGTTTAGAGTCTCTTTTTATTAAGAGGAGTGAAATTCCTTCTTTTAAATACATTTCTGTAGAATTTCTGCAAGGCAGAGGAGTTTCAAATGTAGTCTCCATTACATTTAGTTACTACATTAACACTCTTAAAAGTGTACTAACAGCTTTTTTTTTTGCATTGCAGCCTTGGAAATTTCTGTATATGCATAGAGATAACATTTACAAGTACTAAATTGCTATGTATCTATGGCTATACCTGCATTCGCACAGAAACCACTTGCTGATTTACAAGTGTAAGCTTGCTGGGTTTTCATTTCTAGGAAAGAAAGCATGAAATATTCTGAATTCTGAAGAATAGCCTCTCTCTGGTGCACGTTTTAGCTTGAACTGTTCTGAACCGTTTGACTCTTGAAACTAGGAGGGATTAGCAGCTAGAATGATCAGTCTCTCCTGAGTGCCTGCAATGCACAGGTGATAACAGTTGCTCCACTTGCTTTGTGTACGGAATGAGTCAGAATGATGGAGAGGAGCGACACCTGCTCAGTATTTGGTGAGAATTAAGGGTTAGGAGTATTAGATACTTCCCACCTCCCTTAACAATGTTCTGCTTAACCCCCATCTTTTCCAAACAGGCAAGTGGGCTAATGCCCATTGCTTGGGAGGAGTACAGTTGATCCGGTAGTGGGAATATCACAAGCCCATAGTGAAACATTGCTCTAAGCTCCTTTGGAAAAGGTCTGAACATGTCACATTTAAATCTTTGTGTCTATCTACAAAGAGCAAGGGCATAGAAAAATAACTGTTATATGTGGGAAGGGGCCATATGTTTGACTCCTTTCCTTGATGTTCAGTAAAGGATTTGTCAGTTACAGGATCTGGGTAGGGAGAGTCTGAGGTGGAAGTGTCCTTATGAAAAAAGAGCAAGAACTTGGCACCCTTGGCAAACTTCTGTTTTATGGTTCTTTATAATCAGAGTAATAATACTAAGTACTTACTAAGATTGAACAATATATATGGGGTCACCATACTTTGTTTAAATGAATATATTTAATATTTTGGAAGACCTTTATTGGTCAAAGTCTGTTCAGTCATCCAAAGAAAATTGTTTTTAAAATTTTTATTTTTATCACGACATTCTCCCAAATTAGCAATAGACACTTTTGAAATGATACATTTGGTTGCACCATATGGTTGCCTGGTGCCCTCAAAGGGTCTTGGATCTCCTGGAATTGGAATTACAGATGGTTGTGAGCCTAACCCAGGTCCTCTGTCCCAGATAAATTGTCTGGATATCATTTTCCCACACCCTAAGGAACATGTGAACCATTTAATATTGACAAATAAAAGATAATTTATGGTGATAGTGGCAGTTTCAAGTCAGTAGGAGTCCCTTCATTTCTGCTGCTTCACTGTCATTAAATGATGAATATTGTATAGCTCTTTAGTACTATATGAAATAGAGGAAATTCTAATTTTAGAAGAAGCACCCTGATGATGCTTCAGTTTGCTTAACAAAAAAGACCAATAATCCTGCTGAATTTTAAATGGTGGGGTTTTTTTTGGAATAAAATTTCAAATTATTTAGAAAATTACCAATAGCCCTAATACTTGAACTTTTTTAACCCTTCTGAAATTTAAATTAAAACAACCCTTAGACAACTCACTGTAGTCCTTTTCCAGTGAGAACATTTCAAATCTTATGTTGAAGAAGCATTTTGAGGTGGTGTATTGGATAAACACATATATATGTACCTCAGCTTTGCTAATCAAAATGGGAATAATAGTATTAATAACTCATCATCATTGCTGTATAGATTAAATTATTTAACATATGTGATACTTACAATAGCAATATACATAGTCAACACTGTAGAAGTGTTTGATGTGATTATTGGTATTGTTATTACACTCATTACAGAGATTATGAGGAAAAGGTGGTCATGAAGGAGTTGGGATCAACAGAGAACCAAAAAAATACCTTCCACATAAGAGAGGCACTCACGACAATTGTTTCTTTAAAAAAAATTATTTGAAAAAATATTACATGCATGGGTGCTTGGTTTGTGTGTGTCTACGTGAACCATGTGCATGCAGTGTCCTCGGAGGTTGGAAGAGAGTGCCAGGTTCTTTGGAACAGGAGTTACAGACCATTGTGAGCCTCTATGTGCGTGCCGGAAACTGAAACTCGGTCCTCTGAAAGAGCAGACACTGAGTGTTCTTAACTGCTTAGCCAGTACTCCCAGCCCGGTGATAATTGTCTTTCTGAGTCAGATTTATCTTAAGGTTATATCTAGATCCATATATTTTCCTATAATAATGTTATTTTTTTCTTCTTTTGAATGTTTGTTTTTGATAGAGTTTCTCATGCAGTCCAAGCTACTCTTAAATGTATCATATAGCTAGCCAAGGATGACTTTGAACTCCTGATCCTTCTCTTACTTATACCTCCCAAATGTCAGGATTGCAAGTGTGCACCACAATGTCCTGCTTTACATTGTTTTATTCCTTTTATTGCTTATTTTTATTTGTATGTATGTGTGTTTCACCTACATGTATGTATGTATGTGTGCCACGTGTGTATCTACAGAAGCTAGAAGAAGGCATCAGCTCCCATGGGACTGGTTATAGATAGTTGGGAGATGGCATGTGGATGCTGGAAAATGAGCCTGAGTTCTCTTCAAGAGCAGAAGTACTCTTAACTATGGAGTCACTTCTCCTGTGCCATTCTATCATTTTAATAGGCGAGTAATGCTCCATTGTGCATATAAACCGTTCTTACCTTATCCCTTCATCTACTGATATTCCTACACCTTTTTCAATTTTTTTATAGTGACCATATTTACATTCCATTAACAGCATTTACGAGTATAGCTGTAATTTTAACATATATACATTATATATATATATATATATATATATATATATATATATATATA
>LOJH01024435.1:0-12713 GCA_001685095.1 Ellobius talpinus
ACTGGGACTTGTTTTTATGGCATGTTCTGGCTTTTTGGGACCCTAGTCTATATGGATACACAGCTCCCTAGGCCTGGATGTAGGGGGGAGGGCCTTGGACTTCCCACAGGGCAGGGTTCCCTGCAGTCTCTCAAGCAGGGTGGGAGAGGGAGAAGGAGGAGTGGGGGAGCAGGAGGGGATTGGAAGGAGGGAAGGAAGTGTAAATAATTGAATGGAAAAATAATAATAAAAAAGATCAAAAAAAGAAAGAAATGCAAAAGAAGGACTCAAGTGTTATGAGTACTAGGGAAGCAGAAGTCTTAAAGCAGATTGGCAAGTGGTTAGCAGTTTCCTTGGATCACACCATATTCTCTCATCTGAGTACTGAGCCTCACACCTGCAGCTTCTCAGACATGTCACTATGTCCCTTGAAAATTATTTCTTTATTTATTTGATTGACTGATTTATAAATGGAGCCAAGCTTTGCTGCTTGAGTAGGGATTGAACTCATGTGGTCAAGGGCTTCTCTTACCAGGTGTCCCCAGTGGAAATCACTTGGCTTTTGCTAAGCAAGTCTTCATGATGTTAAAATGATTTCTAGGAAACTTCGATGTGTATAGAGAGGTCTCTACAGATGGCCTTTTTTCCCTCTTATCCTCTCTTCTTCAACTCTTGTTTGTCTCTTCTCATCATTTCCTCCTCTTCTTCCTTCTTTTCCTTTGCTATAGCAAGTAACACAGAGGAGATAAAAACCTTAGAGGAATACATCACACCATTTGAGTTGAAAGGGAGAATATGTAAAAGATGTTGGAACCACTCAGTCATGTTTAACATCTGATTTAATTGTATGAAGAAGATACTGAAAGAGCAAAGAACAAGGCTTTTTGTTTTGTTCCTGTTGTTTGTTTATTTTGGGGGTATTTGTACTTTTATTCTTCTCTCATACAATACATCCCAACCATAACCTCTCCACCCTTCTTTCCTCCTAGTTCTCTACCACCTCCCCTCTCTCCCAGATCCACTGCTCCTCCATTTCCCTTCAGAAAAGTAGGCCTCCCAGTGATATCAACTGAACAGAGCATAACAAGATGCAATAAGACTAGACATAAACCCTCATATCAAGACTGGATGAGGCAACCTAGTAAGAGGAAAAGGGTCCCATGAGCAGGCAAAAAAAGTCAGAGACACCCCCATACCTGTTGTTTGGAATCTCAAAAGAACCCCAAGCTAAACAGCCACAGCATGTATTCAGAGTGCCTAGTGCAGACCCATGTAGGCTCCATGTTTCCCCCCAATATTTGTGAGCCCCTATGTACCCTGCTGTTGTAAGGAGGCCACTTCTTTCATTTTCAGCTCTTCAGCCCTGAAATAATCACATAGAAACTGTGTTAATTAAATCACTGCTTGGCTCATTAGCTCTAACTTCTTTTGGCTAACTCTTACATTTTAATTTAACCAATTTCTAGTAATCTGTGTATTGTGGCTGTGGCTTTCCAGGTAGAGTTCTGGCATCTGCCTCTGGCTGAGCTACATGGCTTCTCTCTGACTCCACCTTCTTTCTCTCAGCATTCAGTTTAGTTTTTCCCACCTGGCTAAGTTCTGCCCTGCTATAGGTCCAAAGCAGTTTCTTTATTAATCATGGTTTTCACAGCACACAGAGAGGAATCCCACATCACCCTGCTTAGTTTATTCTGTGGGTCATGCTTTGGTGTCCTTGACCCCTCTGGTTCCTACAATCCTTCTTCCTCTTCCTACAGTTCTGCTTCATGTTTGGTTTTGGGTCTGTCCATCTGCTCCCATAAGTTGATGGATGAAGCCTCTCTAATGATTACTGGGCTAAGCATGTATCTATGAATATAGCATAGTATCATTAGGAATCATTTCATTGAGAATTTTGCTATTTGGCTTGGTTTAACTTTTTGTTTGTTATTTTCCTTTAGTCAGTCTTGTTTGGTTCTATGCCAGGGCTGTAAGCCATCCTGGATTCTGGTTCCAGGTCATGGGAATGATCTCCCTCCCTATGGCTTGGGCCTCAAGTTAGGTCAGTCATTAGTTGGTCACACCCACAAGCTTTGAGCCACCGTTGACCCATCTTGCAAGTAGGACAGGCTCAGGGTTGAAGATTTTGTGGTTGGGTTGGTAGGCTCTTACAGCATGGAATAAATTACCATTGGCAGAAGCATGAAAACATAATTTGATTTTTCTGAGACAATGAATATCTCAGTCCCAGTATCATATTTAAGAGCTAGGATAAAAACTCCCTCCCTCAGGGTCTATTTGCAATAAGCCAGCATTTCCCTATATTGCCAAAAAATATCAAACTTTTTACTGTTGTTGGCCTTGATGACAGATTGAGAGATTTATAGAAAAAAGAGACATTGTCACAGACTTTAGAATATCCCCAATCTCATTGTTCTTCAGGATTCACAAGAACTAAATTAAGATACTTATAAAGTAACAGATTCTGTCAGAACAGTCATCTCAACAATCCTTACTGGAATGGAAGACTTTTCCCACGGTGTGCTGCTCTGACAATGCACCTCATTGGAGAAATTATCTCACTCCCAAAGCTATTCTTGACCCAACATTCCTCAAAGTCTCAGTTCTTCAATGCTCTCCTCAAATTGCAATGACTCTGTTCAGCATCTGTACCACTTTTACTCTTTGTTCAATTCCAGTTTCCTAAAACCTAACCTTTCGTTATTTTCCACATTTTTTTCATTACCTAAGATTAAGCAAGAAATCTTGAGGGTGAGGATGTGGGTCAAAGAATCCTGGTGGCAGTTGTCTGTAGCTGCGGGGGTCCTGAAAAGGGGGTATACCAGTCC
This sequence comes from Ellobius talpinus, assembly GCA_001685095.1. NCBI lineage: Eukaryota > Metazoa > Chordata > Mammalia > Rodentia > Cricetidae > Ellobius > Ellobius talpinus. The sequence continues at coordinate 2,808 of LOJH01024435.1, forward strand.
CCAAGACCCAGATTTGGATGCCAAATGTTGAAGGTGAGGACATGGGTCAAAGAATCCCAGGCTAACTCCAAAATATTACAATTATATTTTCTTTATTATAAGGGGTGAACTCATGAAACAGGAATGAGAAGTCCAACCTCAGCTGTGTAGCATGGGAACAAGAGAGAGAGAGAGAGAGAGAGAGAGAGAGAACCCTGGATGGGTGATTTCCTCTGGGTACCCAAAAGGTCACGCCCTAAGCAGGTCCAACCTCTTAAAGATCATAGGTTGACAGAGCTTCCCCATCAAATAAATATGACTATTGTTAATTCATCACCTCTTTCAAATGTCATATACTTAATAAAAATATACATAAACACTAGAAAACATCTGCTTTACCTAGAGCTATATTTAAGTGATAAATACTTTTGGATAAATGACGCACAAGGTATATGTTCAGTCTTCAGAGAGCCCTCATAAAAACAACCATCAATGAAAGAGACAAGGAAAAGACAGTCTGTTCAAATTATAAAATGCCCACATATATATTGTGTATGATAATAATGCATAGACCCAACTCAGCTACATACATATTATTCTGGAAATGTTATGTTGTTGTGTCTTAATAAAGATTCTATGCCATCCTTTACAATATAATAAATACCTTTAATGGAGGATTTAAAAATGCTTGACTTGGATTTTGATACCTTTTTATATATTTGGGATTTGTCCTTTTATTAGAGAAGCAATAGGCTTGGATACCCTGTTAAAAGAGTTTTATATTATTTTGGCTTGAAAAGAATCAGGAAACATATTGAAAGCTGAGAAAATGAGTCTCTGGCATGGAACTATTCCATTTGCTGCTAGGAGAAATTCTCACAAATTTAATGGCCTAATGCCACAGATGTACTCTCACATACCTAAAGACTAGAATTGTGAGACCTGGCAATATGACACTTCCTCTGTGGGAATCTGCTAAGCTTTATTTTGGCCTTTGAAAGTGAGTTGAGCATTCCTGGGCTGGGTCAACATTAACCAGGCCCTGTACTTATTCAAGCAAACAATAGCTCTTAAAGCAACAACTCTCTAAAGAATACAATCCTTTTCTGAATTTGGGTTCTTGCATTCCAACAATAATTACCACAATAGCACAAAACAACCAAGGTGGGTTGACCTCATTTGGCAGGACATCATAATTACAAGCCCTACAAAGATAAATAAATTGTCTGACTTCCATATTATTTACATGCTAATATAGAAGTGGACCCTGGACTTTGTTCCAAAAAGTCAGTTTTCATTCTGATATTCAAAAGACTGAGTACAGTTTTTGGTTTTTCTTGGTTCTATGTCATAGAGACAAAATCCAGTTTCAGGATTATATTCTTTAGGTTTCAATGTAATAATTCTCTTAATTAAGCACAGTACTTTTTATAATGACAGATTTTTTTAAACTTTTTTTGCATGAATGGTCACAGTATTAATGTCATAGATAATTTATTCCTTTTGTTCAAAGTATTGTTACAGATTGCTTTAATTTTAAATAAAAACAAAGTAAGATAAATTTTCCTTGACAAATTTATGAGCAAGGACTATAATACTGTCATCTTTTTACCCTTTCCTTTTTTGTAAACTTGAGAATTAAAATCTCCCAAACAATGTAATAAAAATACATGATAATAAGTTGGAGATGGAGGGGAGATAAATGCAAGTGTTATTTACACTTCTTATCATGGTAACTATATACCTGCTGGAAGCAACCTGAACAAAGAAGTAGTGATCATGTCCCAAGGCTTTAAAGTGGCATCCAAAAAATTTGAAAAGGTGGGAGTCCATTGTGGCAAGGGAGGTTTGATTGAGTCCATCATGACAAGGCAGGTTTGATTGATTCAGTCATGTCAATTTAGGCATGGAAAAGTTCATGGTGACAGAAACATGGAACTAGAGTGCTTCTGATAATGTCAGATTATTAAGCCAAGTGTAGAATGCAAAACAGCTCAAAACTACAATCTTCAAAGATCTGACAATGGCAGACTATGACTGAGCCAGTTCAGCTTTGCATCCTGTCTCAAAATCTCTGAAATCAGTGTCACTTAGCTGGTGATTAATGTCCAAGCTTATAAACCTATAGAGGATATTTCACATTAAAAACACAAAATCCCACTCTTGGACACTACAGGATCATGGTCATCTCATGATTAAAATGTATTTAGTTAAACGTGAAGATTATCCACAGTCTTACACTACTCAAAATATCAAAGTATCCTTTGAGACTCTTGGTAAAGTCAATACAAGTTACACATTCCCAGTGTACAATGATATGGTGTAAACACTCCCATTCCAAGAACAAGAAGCAAGAAGAGAGAAAGAATAGTCCAGACCAAATAATAATGAAACTTGATAAAAACAAGGATCAGACCCCACAGCTTCAGATCTGCAGTGAGGAAGCCAAGGGAGCAGTATCGGCACTCAAGTGCACCTAAGAATCCACACCTCCATCCCTGGTGTTGTCATATGAAAGCACATAGTCTATCCAGCTGTTTCCACATAGTGCCTGCAGCTCTCCTTAGTAGACATCGTATATTCAAAGCATCTCTAACATCCTGGAATCCTCATTGGCACTTTGGATTCACATTCACAGCTGCAGAGTGAACTCCTCTGGGCTGGGAATCTGAACCTGGTCCTCAGTGACTGGCCTTATCTCCTTTTCTCTGGAACCCTGGTGAAAAATTTGATGGCCCCATAACTTTTATTCTATATTCTGGCAAATGCAAAATCATGTACATGACCAAAAATTCTGAGACCAGCTCAAGATAAACTCTAAATCTTCTTTGCAAACATTACAGCAGCCTCTGAGTGCCTGTATGGTGAACTGAGAACATTTCCTTGTGTGATCCCTTTTGAGAAGGCCACAATGCAGGGTCTGTCTTCATGGGCTTTTTCTTTCCAAAAGAAACTCTTTAAAATGAATTTGCTGAGTTACACACCAGAACATTTAATGGGAAGAATCTTGTCCTTATAGTATCATTTCTGTATGGGTTCTTCTTTTAAGACTTTTTGATTTTAATTACATATAGATGTGTGTGGATATGTGTATGTCATTGCAGGTGTCTGCAGTCACGAGAAAAAAGTGTCAGATTTCCTGTGATCTGCCCAATGTTGGTGCTGGGAATTGAAACTGGGTCCTGAGGAAAAGCAGCCAGTGCTCTTAAGTGATGAACCATCTCTCCAGCGTAGGGCTACACTAGATCATCTACATATATGTTATGGTTATTAGCTTTATGTTTCTGTAGGACTTGTAACAGTTGGAGTGGGAAGATATAGCTGACTCTTTTGCCTGCCCCTGGGACCCTCTTCCTCATACTGGGTTGCCTTGCTCAGCCTTGATATAATGGTTTATTTGCCATTGTTCAGTTGATTTCTCTGGGAGGTCTGCTCTTTTCTGAAAGGAAAAAGAGGAGAAGTGCATCTGGAGAAAATACGATTGGGGGAGGGAGCATAAAGGAGTGGAAGGAGTGAAAATCTGTACTCAGGATGTATTGAAAATAAAAAAATAGAAAAAAAGATCATTTCTGCCTCTCTTATTAATTCTTTTTTATTTTCTTTTTCACATTTTTATTTTAAAAAAATTACTTTTCATTTAACATACCAATCCCAGTTTCCCCTCCCTTCTCTTATCCCACCTCCCTACCTCCCCCTTATTCCTACCTTCCATCAATTCCTGAGAGTGGGTAAAGACGTCCTTGGGAAGTCAACAAAGTCTGGCACACCAACTTGGGGCAGGACCAAGCCCTTATCCCACCCACTCATCCCATATCAAGTCTGAGCAAGGTATTCTTAGTCTACTGAAGGATGTTATATAGGGTGAAATACTCACAGACTTTCCAAATTCCCCTTTAGCATGACTATTATTGTTGTCTTTGTCCAGCTCATATTACATATAGTGTAAAATAATGTATTCCTTAAGTTGTTCAGATCTTGTCCTCATTGTGGCTGCCCGGGAGAGTCACTCTCAGTATTAATGTTTGTTATAGCCTCTTACTTTAAAGCTGTGTCTTCATTTCATCTGTGTGTTGGAGGTAATGGGAAGAAGGTGGTGGGTACACTACTGATTTTGCCTGGAACAAATACATGTTTGGCTCTTGTTAAGGATGTGTTTCTTTGGCTGGATAGATGGCTCAGAGTTAGGAGTATAACTATGCTTGAAGACTTGAGATTGATCGTTCACACTCACATGATGGTTCCTAACCATCTGTGACTCAGTTTCCAGGGGATTCAGTGTTCCTTACAGGCTCTTCGGGTACCAGTTTTGCATGTGGTGAATGAACACACATGTTTTGTATTGAATCAAGTTACCAGATGACTGATTGAATAGATAACATAATGATAAAAAAAACAACATGTTTTTCTCTTCACATCCCAAAGGAACTTAACCCAGAGCAGAGATTGGGGCCATTTGTCATTTGCTATCTTCAAAGTGTATCAAAGAGATTGATGAGCATGTAAGAGTATCATTCTTTATTTTAAATGGGTAGGATTTTTAATTTGCCCTAAAGTCAATGAATCAAAAAAAGCACACAATAAAATATTTCTTTATAACTCCCAATGAAAACAGAAAAGAAAAATATTTTAGGAAAAAATGTTTTTGTAATTGGATGAAACAACATAAACTCAAAATGTACAGGTAAGGGTTAGCTCTATCACTTATTTTTAAAAAGTTTATATGAATAGCTGGTCAAATCTAACAGGGTATCTCTCTTGAAATGTTATCTATATGGATTTCAAGTAGACCACATGGCTGTATACTGTATTGGAATGTCCTCACAGGGCTCTGTCACATGACAGGTAACAAAGAAAAACCCCAGAGTCCTTTCTTTCAAGCAAAGAGGAAGCAAGTGGGGTTGAAGAAACTTCAAATTTCATCTTCTTGATGAAGTGACTTGAAGTCTCTCTGTTCTCCTGTACCACACTGGGAATCCTCCTAGACTTTCAAAGTCTGTGGCTTCTTCCAGCAAACTTTCCTATTCCTCCTAGACCACCTTCCTCAGCCTCCAAAACCTCCTCTGCCTCCACCTAGACAACCAAAGTCACCTTCACCTTTAGGTTTGGCCCAGTCCCATGTTTGTTTCCATCAGTTTCTCCATCTTCTGTTGCCTCCTTGGCAGCTTTTGTGTCTTCCTCGATATTGAACCCTACAAAGTCAAACTCTTTGGATGAACCAGTTTCCCAATCAGTGACTATTCTTGTTTGAACAGAACCCTTAAATGATTCCTTAAAGGTCTCTTCAGTGGCATCCTCTGACAGATCTTTGACAAACAGGTTTGGATGGCTGACTTCTTGCAATAGGCAATGCCCTAGTTCCTTGTAACTCCAAACTGATTCTTCCGCCCTTGATTTCCAACTTATTCCAGAAGTTTATAGATTCTTTAGCATCTTCAAATGAAGCAGATTCAATAAATGCATGCCCTTTAAATCTGCTCTTTGTATTATGGGCACTTTGATAAAAGTTGCTTATTCAGATCCTTCATGAAGAGTTTCTTCTGTTCTGCCGTCAAAAAGGTTACATCAACCAGTTTCTGATTCATCACTCCAAGTGCTACTCTTTCCATCTCTCTCTTGCTTTTGTCTTTTCTCCCATCCAAGTACTAACCAGGCCTGACCCTGCTGAGCTTCCAAGATCAGATGATATCAGGTGTGTTCAGAGTGGTATAGCAGTATAAGCCTTTGTCCTTTCTCTACAGTGCTGTAAAGTGAAACATATTGCCCATCAATTTCTGCCCCCTACTTTTCTTCATAATTTTCCTTTACATCAGCTTCTGTCTTAAATTCAATATGAGCAATCTCTCACTCTTCCCATCCTTGAGGACAAATCTGATCTCCATGGTATCTTCAAACACTTCTTATAATTCATTCCCAATAATGCTGAAATAGAGGATTATTTTATAAATATGAAATGCTTCGTTAATTTGTGTGCCGTCCTTATGCAAGGGCTATGCTAATCTTCTCAGTATTATTCCAATTTTAGTATATGTGCTGCGGAGATGAGCATAATGGTGTCACTGATAGCTTTTATCTTTTCTGTTCCTTAAAAAGTGCAAAAGGGAAGGTGTAGATTTATGTCTTATAAACAAGGTTAGGGGAGAAGAAAAATACAACTCTCAATTCCTCCTAGGTTTCAATGAAGTTAGGCTTAGGTATCAAGGGAAATTACTTAATTACTGTTTTCAGCCAAAGATCAACACCTTGTTAAATTAATATTGGAACTGATAAATGAACTAGTGCTTTATTGTCTGCGAGTTTGCTAATATTCCATAAACCTTGCTAGTCTCACATGCAATAAACATTCTACCATGTTTATTAAGAATTTTTTTGATAATTTTTAGCACACTATTTTTGTGAGAATGCTTTCTTATGAAGGAGTGCAGTTACTTGTGGGCATCTATGGGAGTACCACATAGAATAACTGGGGATTCTGGCTGGGTTTTCTGTACTCTGCCCAGATTCTGTTCTACTCTTGGGCTTCCTAGAGGAAAACCATGAACCTTCCCACAGTGAGTTCCACATTACTAATACTTTTCTTTCAGCCAGGGTATTTTGTCTCTCTTAGTGTTCCTAATGATATAAATTTTATAATGATATTTCAGTTCCCTGAGGTAAACAGCTTGCTCTTTGAAGGAACAGAATCCATGTAACCATCTAGGTATCTTCTATAATGTTGCAACATATTTTCTGTCTAGTTGAGAAAATGTAGCAGTGTGTATTTATTATATCTCAGACAAGCTGGGGATTAATATAAAGAAGAAGGGCAAAATTCCTATATTTTGAGAAATGAAGATCAATGAGTAAAAGCTTAATACTTGAGAAATGTGCATAATCAGTGAGGAAAAATCCATTAGGCCTTACTAATGCAAAAATTTAACAAATTATTGTTCTTAATTTCAAAGAAAAGTATTGTAAGACACCTTTTAAAGATGTATTGTATAATAATGACTATTTTCTTTTTTAGGGTGTGAAGATAACATTGTATTTTATGTCATATAACCACATAAATCCATGTTTGTGTGAAAACCTATTTCTTTTATTGTTAATGATACATTTTTTTTCTTTTTTCTCTGTATCTCCCTCCCTTCACAGAAAAGTTCTCCAGGAAACCATGAGAGCTCCCGAGTTCAGTCAACAAAGGAAGAGATGAGGAGAACCTCTGGAAGATTTATATCCACAAAATTGGGAGAAAAAACATAATCACATGATAACTTCAAAAAATAAACAATTCTCACTTTGAACAAAAGAACAGTCTGCCCTCAACTTCAATGTTAAGACCAAAATAACAAGGACCTGTTGAGACCACAACAATAATCAAGGGGAGGATTTAGAGTCCAGAAAGACCCAGGGATACTGTATTTTGCTATATGTAGGTAGAATCTCCATGTTCTGTTGGGAGAAGAGAGTAAGGGAGCTCAGGCAAGTTTGTTCCTTGCCCAATAGTCATATATAAATGCCTGGATGGCTATAGTTTTATCTTTCTATTAAAACTGTCCACAAAAGTAAATGGAAAATAGCTGTATCTTTCTTCATGGTCAAGAATTCTAGAATTCTTCATACATGCACTGGAAACTCCACTGTTCACTTTGGTAAGTAGATTTTAAGTAAACTTAGACATCAAGAACAGAAAGAACCCCTATCTTCTCCCAGAGAATGAAGTTTAAATTGAATTCAAACCCTACAAGGGGGATAAGAATAGTGCTGAGCATATAAATTAAAAAAATCTCTTTAGGAAAGCATTTTAACAAGAAAGTAAAGCTCCTTTTGTCGAGTTTCAATCAATTGGATCAATGCTACAAAACATACTACCCCTTAACTGGCTACCATAGAAAGCCCACTCCTTTTGCTAATTCTAGCCATAAGTGTTTCTGACAGCATCAGTCAATAGAAAATTGTTGGGTTTACAGAAAGTACAAAATATTTTTTCAAAAAAAAATACTCCTCTGGTGAAGACATACCACCCCAATGATCAGAAACCACACACACACACATTCATATATAAATTCAAATATATGTATGTGTATGTACATGTATATAGTAAAATTTATAAAGAAGTCCATTAATAGGTGGTCTATTGTATGAAGCAGTGCTGAAGGCCTCTCAGTATTCAACATATTTAGATAGTAGTGCAAGGTATCAGCTTTTAAAAATAGTTTCTGACATATAATGTATATTAACTTAATCTTCATCTCTCTTAAAGTGGGACATTTACAACAAAAAATCTGAATGAAGAAAAAATGAATAAATAAATAAAAAGAAAGAGACAAAGAAACAAAGAATGAAAAAGAAAAGAATGCATTAAAAATACAAAGAAAAGCAGAGAGAAAGCCCCATTACATAAAATATGATCATTCTTGTAAAGAAATGGCATGGACTAGTAGAACATGATGATAGGATCAGGGAGGTGGTAGGGAGGCAAGTAAGATGAAATAAAAAATGCCAAAATTAGGAGGGACAGATAAACAGGAAAGTAATATATATTTGGATAAGAATGCATATTAATATGCATATATAAAATATATATGGATTTAAAAATTGCTACATAAAATATTGTACATATAAAAATATATTTTCTTTTATGTATAATATATATTAGTTTATGTAACAAAATTAGTGAGAAAAGAGACCATGTATGTTTCTATGAAAGGAATTTTTATTTATTTATTTTTTATTTTTTTAAATTGTTTTTATTGAGCTATAGCAACAAGTGTTCCTAACCACTGAGTCATCTCTCTAGCTGGCCCTCACCCCAAATTTAAAAAAAATGAAATAAATGATGTGATTATGTGCACATGAGTACAAAGGCCAAAAGAGAGTGTTTGGGTTCTCTGGAACTTGAGCTGCAGGTGTATGTCAGCCATTCAATGTGGGTGTTGGGATCTAAACTCAGGTCCATTTTGCTATCTCTCTAGCCCAAGTGACAATCTTTTAAATGTATAGTCTAATGTGTAAAAGAGCCTGTCTGATGCCTGAAACTTCACAACCCATAAAACAAGGTGCACTAGTTGGAAATGAGCTTTAATTAATAATTTAAAGGCAGAAAGACACTAACCTGTTTTTGGTTCTTTCAATTTGAGTACCATCCAAAAATAGTCAAAATGTGTTCCCCTGATTGCTTTGAGTTTTGACTAAAATAATACAGTTTCTGTGTGGTTATTTCGGGTCTAAGCTAGCCAGGCAGCTAAACTACTTTCTACCATAATTTGTGCTACCACTTTAAAAATTGTCTTAGAATTTAAAGCATCATACACAAACAACTTAAGATTTTATGTTTTTCAATCTTATAAACTTTATATCTCTTATGTAAGCCTCTTTTATTGGGTAACAAGAATATCTATAACAATCCAGTTTTCAACCCTATCAAAGACCCAAGAAAGATATATTACCTGAGTGCAGATCCAGCTACTTCATAAAGTATAGAAATGACAGAAACAGCTGACTGCCTGGATAGTCACCCAAGGTTCCTCTGAAGTTCTGGGGCATTAATCTTTAGCCTAAAGGCCTAGAATATCTGACAGATCTTTTTGAGAATTAGGATATTTTAAAGGACTATCCAACCTTGTCTTGGCAAAGTTTGGCAGTCTTATTCTTTTTTGTCCTGCTTTTTCAGTTTGGACAGCATACTGTCAGCAGTTGAAGCAAAGGCAGTTCTTTGCCCGCTGGTAGCTTTGCCACAAAGGACACAAACTCCATATGTGGGTTCTTTGATGCCCATCATCCTTTCTTGAAGTAGACTGGTGCTGCCAGTAGCAGATGTGTCTCATATTTTCTGCTATTAAAACATTTTCAATCCCATATTCTGTAGGTCTCTGAAGTGTTTGTAGTCATCTATTTATCCTAGACCTCGATGGAGGGGGGAGGACCTTGGACTTCCCACAGGGCAGGGAA
>LOJH01024436.1:0-19111 GCA_001685095.1 Ellobius talpinus
CCGTGTGGGAGCCGGGCGGGACGAAAAGCAGGCCCGTGCCCTTTATCACTACACCTTCCAGCTGCAGCCTCCTGAGGCTGTCTTTGGCCTGCTTGTGCAGAGCAAATGCCTGGGCTTTTGACCCCTGACAGGCTGACTTAGGCCTGTGGGAACCTGAGTTTAGGGCTGGGCACTCAGGAACAATGTGTCTGCCTTGACTATACCACCATATCTCCTCCCAGCGCCTCTCCAAGGTCCAGGCTCCTGGCTTCCTGGGAAGCCATTAAGTCAAATGTTCCCTCTGAGAAGTGATTACTGTCAGCTCCAGCACTCTCTCCAGCTGCGGCCATGTGAGGATGTGCACAATTACAGCCTCTCCGTCCAGCACAAATGCACCCTGGGGGCGGGAGCAGACTGTTTTTATGAGAACTAGACAGTACCGAACTTCTTTCACACATCAGAAAAGCGCAAAGCCCAGAGAGGCCAAGGTTTTGAGACAAACGAAGCCCCTGCCACCTTACCAGAGTAAGCAGATCCGAAGGTTGGCTGTTGTCTCTGGGAAAGTGACAGCGATGGTGAGAACCTCAGTGCTGTGAAGGGAGCACAAACCCAACGAACCATTTTCTCCTACGATGTGGGTCCAGGAAACTCCCTATCCAACCACTGTACATCGGTGTTCATGTTCACAAGAAGATTACCCATTGAGTCATGTGAACTAAAAGTCCTAGAAAAAAATAACATCGCATACATTATAGTTACTTAAAAACCATACTAAAACATTGGGCTTAACTTTATGGAGGCAGTGTATACACTCTCTAGTTTCTTAAATTTTTATTTTACTTTCCTTTTTTTTTCCTAAAACACCCTTGTCTGTAGCCCAGGATAGTCCCAAATTCACAGTCACTTTACCACAGTCTCTGAATACAAGGGTTGGTAGGTGTGTGAGATTTTACCTATCTATCTACTATATATATGCAGATTCTCTCTGTGTAGTCCAGGCTGGCCAGACACTCATAACACTCTTGCTTCAGTCCCCAGTGCTGGGATTATGGGTATGTACCGCCATGCTAGCCTAGACACTATTTCGTGAGCAACTCTAGTTTTACAGAAAGTACAGAAAGCTTATCTGACCCTGTCTCATAGGGTGTCCCCTGTTGTTGACATTTTACATTAGTATGTTGAATTGATTATGCCTGGGTAGTCCATACTGATATATTATTTACTGTCTTAGGCTTACATAGATAACACTTGGTCTCTACATATACAGTATATTCATTATTAAATTCATTAAGGTTGAAATCCACATTAGGGTTCACTCTTTGTGTAGAACATGTGTTCAGAAAACCGTGTGATGACATGTCTATTACCCTACAGCGTGGTTTCACTGACTCACCATTCCCCTATCCACTTCTGCAACCTCTCCTTTTCCTTAATTCCTGAAAACACTGATTTTAAAAACACAAAGCTCTCTCCATAGAAGATGGAATAATGCCTCCTGTGGCTTCCTGCAAGACGGTAAGTGACCAGAGAAATTAGACCCTTGCGAAGGTCGGTTAGGGTCAGTGTGACACAAACTGGAGCCACCTGGGAAGGGGAAGTTTCCGTTGAGGATCTGCCTGCACCAGACTGGTGTGTGGGACATTCTCTCGATAAAGACTGACGTGCGAGGGCCTCACCTACTGTGTGCATCGCTCCCTCTGGGCAGGTGTCCTACGCTATATAAGAAAGCAAACTGATCCTTCATAAACTCTGCTTCAGATCCCAGCTCTAGGTTTCTGCCCTGACTTCTCTCAGTGATGGATTGAAAGCTGTAAGCTGAAATAAACTCCTTTCCTCCTCCCAGTTGGTTTCTGGTAAGTACTGTATCACAGCAATAGAGAGCAAAGTAGGGCCAATAGCGCATCATTGGGTGAATGGGTCTCTCCCAAGAGAAAATCCTCCATGCTGAGCTATGCAGTGGAAAAGGCTCCACTGACCAGGACCTGCAGGCTGGACCCATTATTTGGAGTGGCCATATTCTATGCCTCACCAAAGAGCAAGCTGACTTGGAACGTTGACCTTGTAACAAGCGCCCCTGTCATCCGGGGTTGCCAATTTCTCATTTCTTTCTATAGTTATATATATAGATGATACAGAGGAAGGAGAAGGTGCCCTGGCCTGGGGATTTGTGAAGCAGCAAAGCTGCCGTTTTTCACCTCTTCAGGTTTATGAGGTAGAGTTAGCCTAGAACAAAAAAACCAAACAAATAAACAAAAACAAAAAAACAAAAACAAACAAACAAAAAAAGGGACTTTAAATGGGATGGAGTTGAAGCTTTGATTTTAGGTAGAGTTAAACTTGTAATACCTCAGAATGGCCGGAAAAGCTCAAGTGTCTACCTGGGATGGGGCTGAAGTGTAACAGTATGAATACAGAAGGACAGTGGCAGAAAAAAAAATAAAGTTGGTTTGTAACTAATCAGAATGTACATTTAACCAGACCTTGTCATAACTATCAGAATACATATATGAGCAGACCTTGTCATAACTATCAGAATGTATATATGACCAGACCTTTCATAACTATCAGATGTATATATGACCAGACCTTGTCATAACTATCAGAATGCATATATGACCAGATCATGTCATAACTATCAGAATGTATATATAACCAGACCTTGTCATAACTATCAGAATGCATATATGACCAGACCTTGTCATAACTATCAGAATGCATATATGACCAGACCTTGTCATAACTATCAGAATGTATATATAACCAGACCTTGCACTGTCGTCATCATGCAGGTGTCCTGCTGTGGTTGAAAGCTTACGTCCCCTCCAAAATGCATATGTTGAAACTTAAACAATGGTGTGACAGTACTAGGGGACTTTAGGAGGTCATGAGGGAAGAGCCCCGGCTAACAGGATTATTTGGGGCTCCCAGCTTCCTGCTTCCTACCATGTGAACACACAGCAATGACTCACCAGAAAACAGTGCCCATACCTTCTCCCAAGCCTTCTTTCCCCCAGAAGTGTGAGAAAAGAGTATTTGTCCTCTCTCCATTACCCAGCCTTGGGTATACTATAGTCATGACACAGACTATGTGCAAGAATCAAGGTATTGACAGAGATGTGGTTCCTCTGAAACCCAGAAAAAGATCTCCCCTTGCCTCTTGTTATAGTTTGATTACAAAATATCTACAGTGAGTTCATGTTTTGAAGATCTGGTCACCAGATATTGGTACCTAAGTTGGACTAAACCAAGGGGCTATTTTGAAGGCTTTAGAAAGTGGGACTTCACTGGTAGAAGTGGGACTCTAAAGGGGGTCTTTGAAGTTATACATACTTTTGGTTCTAGGCTGTTCCCTTTGGTTCCTAATCCATGCCATGCGACAAAGCCACCGCTGAACACCCCTACTGCCTTGGATGGTGCTTGCCTTGTGCCCCATTCATCATGGTAGACTGAAATCTCTGAAACTACAACCCTAAATAAACTCCCTTAAGTTGGTTCTCACCTACCTCTTCCAGTTCAGGGTACCCTAGCACTGCAGAAGCCAGGGAAAGTTAGAAACACAGTTCATATCTCCAAAGGGAGAAGATATCTTGTTGTTCTCCTGGAACGCTGGGAAAATATAGTTTACTACTTGTTGAGTCAGGCTCCACCTTTTTCCCCCAGAATAGTATGCTTGTTTATCCCAGACTTTGCCCCAATTAAAACCTTGAGTGTTGCTTCTCAGTCCATAAAGCCCATCTTTTTGAGTGATGTCATGTGTACTTTACAATAAATAGCCTAAGGGATTTCTCTGTTGTCTTTGTCAAGCCAAACCCTGACTCCCAGACATGATGGTCACCTTCTCTCCACACTTCTAGCTTGAGCATTGTTTCTAAGTCAACAGAAGCCATCTTTATGGAAGAAGTCATATGTAATTGTAAAGAGCTTCAATGTAAACATGTCTTAAGCTTTTTTGTACTCATGAGACTGTGTTAATTGTTATCAGAAAACCTTTTTCCAAATTGTATTGTGCTTAAATATGGCCAGGATAAATGAACTGGTGTCAGACTCTCAAAATTTTGACTCCACATTGGTACCTAAGTTGGGTTAAAACAAGTTTCATTAGTTTCATTCTTGTCTCTTTGTGAACTGTTTCCCTGCTGTCCAGAAAGCCTGCAGGGACACCCCCCTACACACACACACATACACACACACACACACACACACACACACACACATCTTCATGTGTCCAGGTCTCTTCTTGTTGTAAGGACTCCTGTCATGATGGGCTAAGATCTACTCTAATGACCTCATATTAACCTGGTTAACCCCACAGTGCTCCTCTTTCCAGTTAAAGTGATATTCAAAGGCACTAAATGGGTAGAACTTCACTATTGCTGTTGGCAGTAGGAGACAACACTTTACCTTGCCAATAAGCTGTTTCCATTCATGCTGGTTTTTAAAGTCCCCAATGCACTGTCCTCATAGAGAGTAGAAAGGACTCCAGCTCTGAGGTAGAATTTTGTCCAGCATGGGCAAATCACACGAAGTCAAGCATCAGTACTGTGAAGATTTGAGCAGAGCAGATAGGATGGAGGCTGCTGGAGCTACTGTCGGTGGCAAACAATCACTGTGTTCGTGTACTCAGGACCACACTGAGCGCACTTTGACACTGACACTTGCTCTTCTACACACATCTGCACAAAGCTCCCCTGGCCATGAGTCAGGCAGGTGGGATGGAAATGCCAGACCAGACACAGGATGAAACACACATTTTAAATTTTGTTGCTATTCATCATATAGTACATTCTTTGGGGGGAAAATTAAACAACATTAAAAAAATCTTAAAAGTTACATTCCCAAAATGGGAAGTCATGTTTCTGAGAAAAGAAAATGAAGTTTCTTCTTTCAATGAATCCCCGGCATGATTTTTTTTTTACAGTGAAGAGAAAAATTTGAAGGAAAAGGAGTCATTAAAAATCGAGCATCTGTCTTGGAAATGGCGGAAAATAGCAGATTTATGAGGTGTTTGTTGACAACTGGGGAACCAGGCTAAGGCTGTTCCTCTCAAACAGCAAAGGACGGAGAAAGAAAAAGGGAATGATCAAGAGCATGCGAACGGCAATGCCAAAGCCAGCAGCCGTCTCGATTTTGTATATTCCCATCAAACTCATGGAAGACTTCCTGATGGAATAGAGCAAGATATGAATACCAAATCCAGACACTGGGGTTTAAAAACAAAAAGGGCCATGAAAGGGTTGTCCTCGAAGAACTTGGGATGGAAACGATATGCATCTTCAAGTGGGTACAGTAGCTGGTGGACACCCCATAGCCTCCTGGATCCACTTTCCAAATTCAGCCACAGTTCAACAAACAGCTTACTTCCTGAGCCTGGCAATTCATCAGCTCTTTATCAAGAGGGACTGGTTTTGAATTCAGACTTCACCTCTATTACCACCCTAGACAAAAAACAAAAACAAACAGACAAACACAACAATTTGTCTCTTGCCTTGGTGTCCTCATCTGTCACACAGAGAGAATTGTGGGATATTACCTACTCCATTAGTAAGCTCTTTATCATTTTATTCTGAGGCAGGATCTCTGTAACCCAGGCTAGCCCTAAACAACTCATTATGTAACTGAGGGATGATGACCTTGAACATCTGGTCCTTCTGCCTCTACTTCTCAAGTGCTGAGATTACAAGTGCACACTGAAGTATTTCGTTATTGTAGGTTTGAATTGTAGGTTGTAAGGGTGGTGTGCCTGTTAGATTTTATCAACTTGACACAAGCTATAGTCATGTGAGAAGAGGGAGCCTCAGCTGAGTAAGTGCCTCCATCAGATTGACCAGTAGACAAGTCTGTGGGGCATTTTCTGGATTAATGATTGATGTTGGGAGGGGGAGGGGGTCATCCCACTGTGGGCAGTGCCAGCCCTGGGAAGTATGGGAAAGCAGGCTAAAAAGTCATGGAGAACAAGCCTGTAAGCATCACTTCTCCACGGCTTCTGGTTCGGTTCCTGCCTCTAGGCTCCTGACTTTCCTTCATGACGGACTCCAACTGAAAGCTGAAATAAACCCTTTCCTTTCTCAAGTTGCTTTTGGTCATGGTGTTTATCACAGCAATAGAAACCCTACTTAAGATATGCATGAATTTAAAATTATCTTAATTCTCTATGATGTAGAGAGTTATTGCTGAAGCACTCCCTATTGTTCCAGAATCCTTCTCAAATATATGTATATCTTTATCATGACTAACAAGGCGGACTTATGATTGAAGAGTTTCCATTTAAGAGCCTAGCAGGCATCTTTTTAAAAATTAAGTTTGTTGTTTGATAGCTCCTACAAGTGTATAATGCATTCTGTTTTCTCCCTCTACTCTCTCTTACCTCCCTCCATTCCAACCCTCCCCAAATCTTCCCAGTCTGGTTTCTCTATCATGATTTTTGGGCTATTTTGTAATTCATCTGTGTGACCATTGGCTTTATGGGGTTCCCAGTGGGGTACACAAGTGAAAACAATGATTCTTCCAGTCCTGAATCTATTAATAGGAAATAGTTCAGCAGTGAGGGGTAGGGCCCCTAGAGATCCTCCTTAATCCATGTTTAACTGTTGGTGAGGCCATTCTTGTGCCAACCCAGTGTAGGTAGATGTAGCTGCTATGAGTTCATAATTGCAGTGACTGTGTCTTACCCAGAAGGTAGCATTTTTCATCCCTTGTCCCTATAGTCTGGCTTGTTCTTGCATTTTTTTCCTGTACCTTCTTTTGCAGTGTCCCCTGAGCATCAGTAGGGATGACATAAATATTTCATTTAAGGGGGAGCATGCATCTATCACTCTTTCATAGGGATATCATAATTATCACTATCTGTAATTATGACTTTCTGCATTTATCATTATCCTCTGGAAAGAGAGGACGAAGGCTGAAAGTTGCATTTGTCTATGGATGTAAATGTAAACATTTAAAAGGTAGCTTGATGCTATGACTATTTAGCTTAATTACAGCAGTCAGTTCCCCCTAGGGCTTATGCTCTTTCCTGCCACAGGTTTTGACAAGGTTTACAGTAACAAGCATGAATTTCACCCTATAGAGCAGGTCTCAAATCCAATTAGAGGATGGTTGGTTATTCCCGTAACAGTAATGCCACAGTTACACAAACAGGCACATCTTGCCTGATAAGCTGGTCTCATAGTTTAGAGGGTTTACATCTGGTGCAACCGTTGATGCCTTTTCTTCCCAGTCACCTGAATAGCATTGTCTGGAACTAAAAGCTAGCTGACAGGAAGAAAGCTTTCAGTTCACGGAGGAACCTTCCTGTGAGCTGCTCTGGAGACTTGAGGAGGAATGTGCAGCAAGGATAGTCTTCCTTCTCAAGAACAAGAGAAGGTTGTTTTCTTCACCTGAGTGTGCAGCTTCAGAGGGGCCACTCATGACACAGGAGGAAGAGGACTCTCTCTAACCACGTGCATCAGCCAGATCAACTACGGCAATCAGTGGGCTGAGAGAACTTAGAACCAGGCCGCCCATTCATACAGGAGATGTGGGCACGCCAAGAGAGAGGCTGTGATTGTCTTCCAGCTCCTGCAGGAGGTAGAAAGGGAGGTGACAGACTGACCAGTGGATCAACTGCAACAATTTTCAAAGCCACACCCTGTCATTAAGATGTGAGGAGTTTGGAGCATGTGTCATTCAGAGCAGCTTGAATCTGTGTTTTGGGTCATGGCTACTTACAGTTGGTTCAGAATGTATTGTTTTTCTAAAGCTGAGCTGTTATTTCTCCCATCTTTAAACATTTCCCTTTTCCCACTGCTAAGCAACTGCCCTCCTGTGCCTGCTGCCCCTCAAGTGCCCAGGAGCTCCGAGTCATGCTTACTCCACAGACGTGAGTGTTGGAGCAGCATCTTCTGAACCGCTTCAGTGTATAGCATATTCTGCTTCAGTGCTTATTCAATAATACAACTGCTCTGTTTCTAGTTGGGAGAAGACTGTTTTTAATAACCTGACTTTACTCAACAGAACTTCGCTGAGTACCTGGCTTGCTAGGGACCATCTCCCTGTGCTCCACAACACATCTGGACAGCAACAACTGGCTTTTTATGCCAGTCTCCAATGGCTAAGGTTCTGCTTGCTTCCAGAGCACAGCCTGTGTACTGCAGGGCTCTCTCCTTCTCCGTCCGCTTTCTCTCAGCACTAATCTGTTCCTTTTGCCTCACCTACGTCATGATTATGTTTTAAAGCCGGTTTAAAGATTTCTGCTCAGTAAATTGAAGTTAATGTTTACTAAAATGCTAGCTGCATCTACGAGCATTGTCTTATTGAATCTTCAACCACGGTCCCATAAAGTAGACTCTATGTGTTTTTATCATTTTATAGACATGGAAACTAATGAAAAGGGATTAAATAATTGTTCATGTTCATAAAGGTGATGGAGCTGAGGTACAAACCTAAGACCCTCCCCCTTCAGCCTCTGACAAGTCAGCCAGGGGTGAATGATAGAGGCAGAGCAGGAGCCAGGTGACCTCCCAGGGGAGGTGACACCCAGGAGGCAGGACAAAGGGACAGAAGAAAGGGTTAGTTTTTTTTTCCAGCCCAAGTCTCCAGCATGCTTCCCCAGGAAATCATAGCTAAGATGCATTCTGGGTAAGAGAGAAAGTTTAGAGGAGAAAGTGCTTGCTGTACAAGCATGAGAATTCAGATCCCCAGAACTCATGTGAAAGCCAGTGTGGTCGTGTGCATCTATAACTGGGAGGCAGAGACAGGTAGGTTCCTGGAACTCACTGGTCAGCCAGCCAAGCCAAAGAAAGCAAGCTATAGGTTCAATGAGAGCCCTTGTTTCAAAAAAACATGCTGAAAAACAACAGACGACATCCAGACATTGACCTCTGTCCTCCACACATGCCCACACCAGTGAGAACACATGTACACAGACACACACACACACACAAAGCAGGCTAGAGTAAAATCTGATTTCTATATTTCTACTGACCTGGAGCTTGGGAGTAGGACGCAGCACAATGGTCAGCGATGGGGCAAGCCATGAAGAGCAGCCAGGAGTTGCTCCTGAGATAGGCATGAAGGTCAGCCACTTGGTTGCTGGCCTAAGAAACATTGGCTATAATCCATACCAACATTAATTCACCTCAGGGACATATGCCAGATATACCAGGCTCCCATAGGAGCCTGGAAAATTCCCATAAGAAAAGTTAGCATTTTAGATACAGCAAGGACTCCATTATTTGTTAGGTAAAAGTTTCTCTTTTTTGTATGTGTGTGAATATAATACTTTTTAAAAGCCCTGCACAGTTTTTACTAAAACACTGTAGTAATGTTCATTACAAGGAAAGTGTTGACTAAGAACCATATCAGGCTGGCCTGTGGCCACTCTTCAGTCAACCAGACCTCTGAACAAAAGAGACAGAAAACCAGGGGAGCCCATGCAGTCAACAAGAGCCTGAGATCTAGATATGGTCCCCAGGTGAGCCTGACCTATTCCTATATCTTCTAATGTTTCATGAAAACTTCTACAGCCAGAGAGCCAGTTTAATTTTTTTCAGTCACATATTTTTAATTGAATAAATTAAATTTTATAGATTGAGTCTGCTAAAGATTCCTTTGCACCAAGAATAACAAAGTACACCCAACCAGAAAATGCAAGCAACAGAAATAAATTTTCCTCCAGTTCAGGCTGCTAGAGGTTCAAGATCAAGGTATCCATGGGGTTTTCAGGTGTGATTTCTCTTGGGGCTTGTGTCCTTAAATTGCAGGTGACATGGCTTCATTGATATTTCTGGGGCCTTTTCTGTACTCCTCTTCCTATAAGACTGTCATTCAGATCAGCCAGCCTGGAGCAGATCCCATCCCAGATCCCATGCCAGATCCCACTTTCAACTCAATGACCTTCTCCAAAGATTAAGGGTAGGGCATGAACACAGCCCAGGCACAACCACAAATCTTTCCAAAAATGTCAGAATCATAATGCAATCACTATTTTTTAACTTTTTTTTTAAGTTTCTGTGCTGGACCTGAGGAGATGCCTCAATGGTTAAGAATGCAGAGAACCTGAGTTTGGTTCCAAACACCCAAGTAAGGGGGCTCTCAAGCCCCTGTAATTCCAGCTCCAGGAGATCTAACACCTTCTTCACCTTGCCTCCTTGGGCCCAGCACTCACATGCAGCCACCCCCGACCCACACTCACACCCCGACACCCCCCCATATACATATAATTTTTAAATGTTTCAAATTTCTCACTCTGCTAATCAAGCATGGAACCATTTGTGACCTGAGGCTGGTGGCATGAGTAGACAGACCTGCTTCCTACTCTGGATTTACAGTAGTCTTCCTCTGTTTTATTTCTGTTGGTTTGTTTTAAGACAGGATCTTGCTATGTTGTCTAAACTGACCTTTTGAGGTCACTAGGTTTGCCACACTCCTCCTTCTTCAGTCTCGCTACTCCTGGCATTCCGGTGTGCACCGTAATTACTGGCATCAGTCCCCTCTTGTCTAAAGGGGACATATGCTAAGATCCCCAGGGGCTATCTACAGCTAAAGATAATACCAAACCATTTTTTTTCAGAAGCGTACCTGTGTTAAAACTTAAATTACCTTCAGTTCAGTAAGAAGTTAGTGAAATAATATTAAAATGCATTACATACCAAAGTCATGTCTACCATGAAGCCCTACAAGATCACTCCTCTAAGCTCCTCCTGCTAGTGCCCAAGCTCCTCCCACAAGTTTCTTTCTTTGCCCTTGGAGTCTTCAGGTGCCTGGATCCTTTAGTGAAGGAACTGACCATTAATCCTTCTGCACTCGCTATCCCAGAATCACAGAAACTACGTGCCCATCTCCCTGGCCATGAGGTCCAGGCATAGGGTCACATTCATATGCTAAAAGGATATGTTGTCGCAATGACTGATGAGGCTCCTAAGGATGTACTGTTGTCTCTGACCTGTGTCTCTTGGCGGTCTCAGAATTCTGAAAGTAATTCATTTAAAGATTTGGGTTTTTTTTGGTTTGTTGTTGCTGTTTGTTTGTTTGTTTTTAGTTATATGCAGGTGCATGAGGCAGGTATGTGCAGGTGAGTGTGGATGTTTTTGGGTCCTCTAGAGTTGGAGTTACAGGTGGTTGTGAACTACCTAAGGTGAGTGCTGGGAACTGAACTGATCTTCTGTAAGGTCATCAAAAGCCTTTAACTGCTGAGTTCTCTCTCCAGCCCTGCCTGAGAGGTCTCCATCATTTAGTGACTTCTCCAAGGGTGCATTACGAACACTCACCACTTTATCTTAGTGAGCAACGTATTGGGCTGCCTGTACAATATTAAGCTTGTTTTTGAAACATGACTACTGTTTTATTATAAAGGATACAGTTTGAAGACATCCAGATAAACACAACAGACATTATGGGATAAGACAAGTTCTGGTGATCAGATGGCCTTGGAGTCAGGAAGTCATTTCGTCACCTTCTTTTGTATCTGTCCCCTTAGTGCTGGCAATGAGCATCAAGATGGGAAGAAGAAATGAAGGGCTGTGGCCCCCTGCAGATCCCCCTCCTAGAATCCTGGAGCATCTCAGGCTGGATAAATTGATTTCAGTCAAAACTCTGAAAAGACAACCTGGACCACACCTCTTTCTCCTGTATCTTACCAAAAGAAAACTCCCAGATTCTGAGATGTTTGTTCTCTCTTAATTGTTTTTTTTCCTCAAAAAAATTAGAGAACAGCAAAATGTACATAGTCTTTATTAGCATTGTTTCTTCATGTCCCCTGAAGAGGACACACTGTACAGAAAACACAACGTACTATGTGTAGGAGAGTATAAACAGGCAATTCTGAAGAAATGATTTTAAACAAATAATTACTCAAAGACCAGAGCTTGAACAAAAAAGTACATTAAAAAGGAAGAAACTCAGAAGACAATTGATTGCCTATTGTTACAGGTCTCTTGTCTTTAATGAGAGAGGTAAAGCTAAGACTTCCCTCCTGTGGCCATCCGTCAGGTACAGAATGGCCATTCGCCTTGGCTGCTCAGCCCGCTTCCCTGGGTTCATGAACATTTCACGCCTTGCATGCACAAGATGGCATAATTATAGGGCATTGTGGAGCTTAGTGTCGGGGAAGAAGCAATAAGCAACAGACGGAAGTTGCTGCCAGAGCCACGAGGGGTGTAGTCCTGGCAGGCGCTGGACTCCAACAATGAGACGGAGATATCCTCCTCTTCCCATCCAGAAGAGCCCTCTTGCACCCTGGTGACCTCCAGCGAGTCACTCACCTCTTGGAGACTCAGCTGCTATTCTGTAAAACTCAAGTAACACCGACTCCTTTCTCTGAGTAAAATCGGGCAATGCACACTAACCGAGCTCATCGCATTACCCAGGCTTCACGACACTACAATCCAGCAGTGGATCTTCTTTATATGTTCAGGTGCATTGGAAAGGTCCAAACCTGAACACAGATGTATATCGCAGCCTTATTGATAATTACCACAACTTGGACACCACCAAGATGTCCTCCAGTAGAAACACTCTGGTTCATTTTGACAATGAGATATTATTCTGTACTAAAAAGGAATGAATAATAAAACCATGAAAAAATACGGAAGGAAATTTCTTCTCAGTTTTCTTTGTCTCTGAAACCAACATTTCTTCAAGAATTGTCATATATATTTATTATATAGATCTATATATGCATAATACCCATATGTATGTGCATACACATTTATGAACATATATTTAATTAGACATTAATTTATAATGATTAAATACACATTTGGTGGCATTGAATTATGTGTATGTATAGGTATGTGTGCGTGTTCATGTGTGTGTTTGTGCTTGTGCAGGAATGTTTGTGTGAGAGTGTGCACAGACACATTTGCATGTGCGAGGAGACCAGTCAACCTGTGTGCTGTTTCTCAGGAACACCCTCTTTATTTTTTGAAGCAGGCTCTCTCACTGGGACCTCAGATTGCTGGTTAGACTAGACAAGCTGAGCAGTGAACCTCAGGAATCCTCCTGTCTCTGCATCTTCAGCATTGGGGTTGCAAGCATGTAGTACCATGTCTCGATTTTTTCACCGATGCTGGGGATGGAACTCAGGTCCTCGAGCTTGCAGAGAAAGCACTCTACCAAATGAACTATCTTCCTAGATTTGTATTTTATCATTTATTTCATTGCACCATCTAGTAATAGAGTCAGGTTGTTTGAAGATTCAAACAATCTTCAATGATCGTCAAATTTTCTCTGTATTGAAACTGTATACATAATAGTAACACTTACAGAAATGAATAACTGTGACACCACACACCACATATTGAAGTGAAGCTAGGGACCCTTGACACCACCTTAGATGTGAGCTTCTCGTCACAGCTCTTGAATCACCCCTGCAAGCACAAGCAACCATGGCTGTAGAAGCAGGTGTGAAGGCTCCCATGAGAGGTCCCTCAAGGCTAGTATGATGCTCAAAAGCTATAGGTGCGACGGTTTTGCCTGGGTTCAAATGACGTACTTGACAATAAGCAGAGCTCCACCTCCTCCACGTGTCAAAATAATGAGGTGTCACTCCGTGGCTGGGAAGGAAGTTTGGAATCAGATGTCAATGTAAGAGTCCAGGGAAAGGAGATTTGGCAATGACCTAAATCAAGGAAGGAGCAGTGGGCAACTGAAAGTGTATGCTGCAGCTTGTTGGCCTGGACGGGTAGAAGTGTGGGAGGACATTGTGTAGCCTGGAGCTCAGGTGTGGGAAGACAGCCTGGACAAGCTGATAACTGTGGTTCTCATAGAGCACAAGCCTTCTCACACACCTCAGCACTGGCCTATGAGAGAACCTACAGATAAACCTGAACTCTTCCCAGAGCCATGGCTATGCCTCCCCTCTTTTCATCAGGCGTTAGCGCTGTAGACCAGTATCCAGGTTCTTAGATCCTGGGACAGAGAACTGGACACAGACATATAAGGTAATAGTGCTCCTAGAGTTTTTAAGGTCATTGTCTGGGCCCTGATGGCCCTAAAAACCTAGGCTCAACCCCTAATTTCAATATGCCAGCTCCCAATAATAGTGAAAAGCAGAGAATGTAAATATCTCCAATGTGACCTTTGGAAGAAAAACAGAGATCCAGTGACCTTTAAGCCCATTTTTGGGTCCTGGTATTAAATTAAACAAAGGGCAAGAGGCATACACACCTAAAAGATCCTGGTCAAGGTGTGGTTCCACCCATCACCTACCATCATTTTCTGAGCTCCAAACCTTCCTACAATGTGTTCTGACAAGTTGTCAGAACAGTGTGCAGTCTTCCTGGGAGGCAAATTCCTTCTGTATGGCTGGCACCTGCCTTCAGCCTTTTCCTTCTTCCAGCATGGGGTCCCTATGAACATTCCAAAACCTTGGACACTAGTGTTTCAATGGTCTGATGGTCAGAAGGAAGGGCACAAGTGTCTATCTATTTAGAATCTCTTCACTTCTTCCAGGACGGCAAGCAAAGTGAGAGAAGTTCCTTTGTCAGGTGCACCTCCTGGTGAGCAGCACAATTTACTTGGAGAAGATACACGTCTCAAGGAGGACAGGGATTGAAGCAGAAAGAACTCAGCAGCTCACCAGTCTGATGGACAGAGTGGGGGCTTTTGTATTTCATTACCATAAGCCTTTGGGATCATTTGCATAGTGAAGGCTTTTCCACAGATGCTGATTCCATTGCTTGCAGTTCTACATTCAGCTTCATGTGTCACGTATCTCAACAGCATATTAAGTCTCTTCCCCTCCTCCTTTCATGCTACCTGTCCTGCCCTACGACCCAGCATTAAGTTGGAAGGCCAAATAAAATAATTTATGCTAAGGTGCTATATATATATATATATATATATATATATATAGTAGTGTTGTTTCTATGTCTATTTATTGGGGAAACTAAAGAGATTTCTCTTTGGCCAAACTAACTTATTCTACACTTTTCATGAGGAGGAATAGAATGGAGTGAGACAATGACTGAGCAGAAGAAGCTACAGAGGTTTGAAAACATGCCCCAGCAAAAAAAGAGGAAAGAAAAAAAAGACAGAGGGGTTAGGCAAGCAAGATAAGTGTGCGGAGAGGTAAGGGGAAAACTGCTTAGAAGAGCCTGAAGTAGAGATGGAACAGGAATGGAGTTGCAAGGTAAAGACTTAGGGTATTTTCATCTTCTTCAGGAAATGCTAATAAATATTGGAATATCTCTACAGATCATAGGAGCCCTTGAACACATGTGCAATTCATGAGAAAACTGGTGTCCACAGAGGTCAGAAGAGGTCATGGGATTCCCTGGGACTGGAGTTAAAGGCCATTATAAGCCACCCGATATGGGTACTGGAAAGGGAACTGGGTCACCTGGAGGAACAGTGGGTGCTCGGAACTGCCCACCCAGCTCTCTGGTCCAGCCTTCTCTTCCTTTTGCTGCTTTTGTTAGATCTTCTGTAACAGTGAAGAGAAGAAGGAACAGAAGCTTGGGAGAGAAAATGACAGAACCACTGGGATTTGAGCAGTGGAAGTTTGACCTTGAGGTGGCCATGAGTCAGACGCATGGGTAGATTGCTGGTGAGCACCCATTATTGTCTGGGCTACTCTCAGGCAAGTTTGATGGGAGGACAACCCCACTAAGCCAGATGTCACTGCTCTGCGGGGCCTCTCCCAGCTGAGTTGCTACTTGACATTTGAAGAAGAAGACAGTACCTTCCTATTTCCACTGTCTTTTGTTTGGCCCTGTCGCTCCCCAAGCCTGGTCATTCTGAAACCCAAACCCTGACCTGCTGTTGACATTGGCACATTTGGCCCAGTGGCTTCTTGAGCCATCCACTTAAGGTGCTTTTCTCTAAGCAGCAATCAGCTGGCAATACTACCCTATTTACCCCACTTGTGTCCTTATTCAGTTCAAGCGGTGTGACACTGGAGAACTAGCAATTATTGGAGTTGGGCCCCAGGAAAAATTAGAAAGGGAACGCTTTCCTGTGATCCTGGAACCAGAACATCTGGGTAAGTGCCAGAGGTATTGGTCAGACCTGGAGACTAGGCTTTATGCTGGCCATGGCTCCACCCAGAGGACTGGGATGGTAAGAACCTGTCAGCCACAACCTTACCAAACCAAAGCAATGAGTAACCATGGGCTCTGGGGAGGTGAGGCTCCTGAAATTGAAGTAAAGACAACAAAACATGTAGTTTTATTGACAGTCTCTGGATCACAGGTCTAAATATCAGTTTGTCTTAGAATGATGCATTCTGCCAGTATCTCCGAGTCCTCACACAATTCGTATTTCTGAGTCCACATTCATTGTGTGGACCATCTCGAAGCCCAGAGTGACTACAGGGAAACTCACTGAGGACATGATCCCTAAAGGTTTATTCTGAGCAGCAGCCCATGCTCAGAGGAAGGAGGGGAAACACATAGGAATGACCTCTCTGGCACATAACATCCACTTACCAGCTGACTTGCCAGGGTGCCAGCTAACCCAAGCTCTGAGAACTTGCAAATATTAGTAAAGAACTGATCGTATCCTCATCTCTGATTCCGACTGGCAGCAATGAGGACCAGACTTCCTTGGGAGCAGCAGGATGAGGGCGAAGAGAGGACCCCATGGGGCCATTGATTCCTTAATCATTATGGCCAAGGCAGTCATTATCTATGAGAGTCAAAGACCCATTGGTGATAATGCAATCAAAATGGAAACTCAAAATGGTTCAAGCCCAACACAAGAGCAGAATCTGTGAATTAAGAGATTGAGTCATCTCTTCTCAGTGTAGAAAGAGTGTATCAATTTATAGATTACCTCCTTGGTGCCAGAAAGGAAGCCAGCGGAACAGTGAATGGAGGGATGTGCAGAAGCGGAAGCTGCCTGTGTTGCTGGGCTATTGCTAATAATAATGGAAATAATAATGAAAGCTTGTAAGTATTACCATGAACCAGGCATGTTCTGAGCCATTTCCATACATTATTACTTCAGTTGATCCTTCTATTATAACCAACTTGGGCTGTCTCCTCTTCACCCTGCCTGTCATTTATGATACAATGTAAAGTCTATCCTTGTTCTTTGCATTTCCAGTATGATGCTTTCTAGACCAGTGGACACTATAGGTGACTTGAGCTCACATAAGGAATAACTTATTCATTAACCTACAGTAACTGTGAAAATCTATCCTAAGTCTCCAGAGAGAGACGTTGACATTGGTTAAGGGCAAATCTGTCTAGGACGGATAGCCCTTTATATTAAAGAAAATAATCTATGTAAATATCAGCTACATGTTAGGTAGTGGGGTAAATATTATTTCATTTCATTTTTACAGGCTTGCTAGGCAGGTGGTTGCTGTGGGAGCACATTCTGCTCCTTCAGCCAATAGCATTTAAGATACCAGCCCACTTGGGCATGGCCTCTTATTCTGTAAATACAGCTATAAAGCGTGTGCTCACTCTCTTGCTTCTGGCTCTCTCTTCTGGCTAGTGGACTCTGTTCCTGTTCTCTGTTTGTGCAGAGGAATATTATCTAGGACAGTGATCTGTAAGTTTCCCCTAAATAATTAACCATTTATTATTCATAATTCTGAACTAGTGTGGGATTATTTTGTGGCTTCCACCNACATTCTGCTCCTTCAGCCAATAGCATTTAAGATACCAGCCCACTTGGGCATGGCCTCTTATTCTGTAAATACAGCTATAAAGCGTGTGCTCACTCTCTTGCTTCTGGCTCTCTCTTCTGGCTAGTGGACTCTGTTCCTGTTCTCTGTTTGTGCAGAGGAATATTATCTAGGACAGTGATCTGTAAGTTTCCCCTAAATAATTAACCATTTATTATTCATAATTCTGAACTAGTGTGGGATTATTTTGTGGCTTCCACCTTCATCTGGTGCCCAACGTGGGGCACCAATTTGTTGGAGGAAGCTGCTAGTTAGTTCCTGGCTGCTCAGCCTCAAAATAATCACACAGAAACCACATTATTTAAATCACTGCTTGGCCCATTAGTTCTAGTTTCTTATTGGTTAACTCTTACATATTAATTTAACCCATCCCCATTAATCTGTTTATCATCACTGACAAAGTTTCGGCATGCCTGACTCTGGTGGCGGCTCCATGGCATCTCTCTGGCTCCACCCTTATTTCTCCCAGCATACAGCCTAGCTTTCCCCACCTAGTTCTGTTCTTTTCATTAATCAATAAAAGTAACACATAGACAGAAGGACCTCCCACACCAGGTAGTGTTTGATGTAAAATTATATAGAGTCTAAAAATAACTCATGTTCTCCCAGATTAAAAAAAATTAGCAAGCATGATAGTGCAGGCCTGTCAGATTATCACTTATGGGGCTGGAGCAATGGCCCAGTGATTAAGAACAGTGGCTGCTCTTCAGAGGATGTGGGTTCAGTTCCCCTCCTGGAAGCTCATAACCATCTGCAACTTTAGTTCCAAGGCATCAAAGGATCCCTTCTGGCTTCTGGGGGCACTGCACACATGTGGTGTGCCCAGACATACACACAGACAAAACACCCATACCTAAAATAATAAAATAAAAGTTCAAGGTTACCACTTATTAGACTGAGGCAGGAGAATACTCAGTGTGAGGCCAGCCTGAACTACATAACAAGATTTCATCTCTGAGAATAATCAAATCAGTAGAAGAAGCCAGACCCTCATGTTGGCCACACTCAACAGGCTTCTTCTACTGTACTGTATGCCCTAGCAACAGTTTTATGTGTGTTAATTTTAATAAGTAAGGGCTTTTTCCTTTTATAAGACATAACTGCAGTGTAATGAGCAGACTCAACAACAGTAATAATTATTTAGAAGACAACCATGCTGACATTTCCCTGGTTGTCTTAATCAACAATTAAGACTTAATCAAATCAGCACCCAGGCAAGATCCACACTTTGTGTAAGTCTTTGATTTTTTTATTTATTAGATTAAAACACCAATCCAAGTTCCCATTTCCACCCCTCCTCCCATTCTCTCCACACACCCTCCCACCCAACCCCCATCCACTTCTCAGAGAGGGTAAGGCATATGGCTTTGGGGAATGTCCAAGGCCCTCCCTACTAAATCTAGGTTGAACAAGGTATACATCCCAAGAGAATCGGATCCCAAAAAGCCAGTACATGCAGTAGGTATAAATCCTGGTGCCACTGCCAGTGGCCCCTCAGTCTGTCCCAGCCATGCAACT
>LOJH01024437.1:0-19111 GCA_001685095.1 Ellobius talpinus
ATATATGCAAGTATCACCTTTGCTTTATCTATTCACCCACTTAACTAAGTAGCTTGGCTATTGTAAACAACACACTGAACACAGGTGGATACGTGTCCCTTTTATGTATTGATTTCAATTTCTTTGTTTACATAGCCAAATTTGGTATCACTACATCATATGATACAGTGTTTTTGTTGTTGTTGCTGTTTGTTGAAAAATTTTCATACCATTGCCCATAAATGACAACACTAATCTATAACATAACATATAACATGAGTTCCTTTTTATTTGCATCTTTATAAATACTGACAAAAGCCATTCTGTGGCATGAGGAATTATCTCACTGTGGGTTTGACTCATATTTTCCAATGGTTAGTGATACTGAGCATTTTTCTTGTACCTGTTACACATCTGTATGGTTTCTTCTGAGAAATATCTGCTCGAGGCTTTTTTCCCCATGTTTTAGTTATTTGCAGTTTGTTACTGAGTTGTTTGATTAGCTTATAAAATTTGAATATTAACCCTGAGTAAGATTTCCAGTTTTTAAAAACTCTAGTCTTTTCTCTCCCTCTTACAGCTCTTTTATCCTTTGGTGTTGATGTCATCTCGTAGGCCTGTGGGATGGCTCAGGCTCCTTGTTCTAGCAACCCACATCTGCCATTTCTTTCTGTTTTAATGGTCTTAGCAAAAGATTTGCACTATAAGCTTGCCTGTTTCTGTTTTTGATATAATTATGAAAATTATAATTAAAATAGATATTCAAATTCTGAAATATTTCCATATAGACACCATGCAGCCCTTATAGCTGGTATTTTCAAAAGCATTTAATAACCTAAGGAAGTATTGATATCATGTCAAATGAAGAAAGAGAAAGAAAGCTCTTCATGTGTTCTGCTCCAAGTGCCTAAGTGCTTGTCTGGGCACACTTTGGAATACAAGAGGAATCACTGGCCATTCTCGTTTCCAAATTGGTTAATAGTCTCTCTCTCTCTCTCTCTCTCTCTCTCTCCATATATATATGGAATTTAAAAAAAAACAGTCTTGGGGAAAATCCATGACTCCAAGTTCATGCACATTTTCACAAATACCTGGGTTCAGTTTTTCCTCATTAGATGAAGAACATTATTCTTCAAAATAAAAGCCAAGATAGGTTTGGTATATATTAGAGAGTTTTATTTTGGTATAAGCTTAAATAAGAGACTTCCTTTGGTTTAGAAGTCTATCAAAAGTGCCCATGGAAGGAATCAAGAGTGTCTTCAGAAAACTCCAGCACATTTGCTTTCACGCAGAGCTGAAAGGGCAGGAGGCAGGTCAGAGGATCACCTAGCAACCGTCATGTATAGCTCTTGGTGATGGAGAGTAAGCTAAGTTTCTTGTTGATACTTTTGTTTTTCTAATTTTCCATCTATGAGTATACTATATATTGTACTATGCTGTTATAGGAGGCCTCTTGTTTGTTCCCGGCTACTCAGCCCCTAAATAATCACACAGAAACCATATTATTTACAATACAGTTTGGCCAATAGCTTAACTGTATTTCTAACTCATATCTTAAATTAACCCATCTCCATTAATCTGTGAATCGCCATGAGGCTGTGGCTTATTGGGTAAAGTTCCAGCATCTGTCTCAGATGGCGCTACATGGCTTCTCTCTGACTCTGCCTTCTTCCAGCATTCAGTTTAGTGTTGTACCCCCACCTGTATTCTGCCCTGCAGCAAGCCTAAGACAGTTCCTTTATTAACCAGTGGTATTCACAGCATACAGAGGGGAATCCCAAGTCACTAAGCATACATTGTCTTATAATTAGAAAAAAAGAACAATAAAACCTCCAATTTCCTCCTATACGTAGTCCTCATTAGTGTGTGTGGCCAAAACCAGACCATGTTTTCTTTGTATGCAAATTATATTGACTTTATTCAAATTTGCCCATAAAGAAAGGCTACTCAGACTACTCTCTTGGTATGTATAAAAATCTTCCAGTATTTTGTCCCTTTGCATGGCTTTCTTCTACTCTGTGGTTTTTGTCAAGCCACAGTGCACAGATAGGTACTGTTTATCTAGTACTGGGCTACTGCCTTTTCCTGTGTGACAACCTTGACCCACACAATGTCCAGCAGGGAAAAGGAGCCTTGTTGGAAGCTTGCACTAGACTTCAGTAAAACCATGGAGCAATGGAAGAGACAGCGCTGGAAATATTAACTTAAAGCTGAGAGCACAACGCCTTGCCTGCAGAACCCACAGCCCCAGGGCTGGCCTCAGAGCTGTCACCCCAGTACAGTAAGCCCAACCTGCTACCCAAGGCCCTGGGATTCCCAGAGATGTTAACCCTCAGAACCCATCTGTAGGCTTCTCAGCTCAATATTGTACTAGAGTTCCCCTCCTGTGGCCTCATTTCTGGTCTGTATGGAACCTTCCCGGACAACTGACAAAGACAATACCCTTAGGGAGAAAGAAACCAAAATCCCTACCCAGAAAAAGAGTTTGATTAGTTTCCAATGTCAATAGAAAAATTGTAAGTTATCTGAAAATTGATTTTTTGAGGTTTTCAGTTATCATTTCCACATATCAGATTTCTAAGGTCCAGTTCAGAATGAGATTTTTCTTTCCATATCTCTCTTAGGGTTTCTTATCCAGCTTGATGTCAAGGTCTGGCTGGTGTGCCTGGCCTTTCATTCTCCTCTACTTGTAACCTTTAATCAGTAAATAAAATCCACACATACACATGCATGAACATATACACGCTTGGCCACGTCAGTATGCACACATTTCCACACATCTGTGTGGAAGAGCAACAATAGGTTCTTTGTCATGAAGGATAGAAGAGAAAAAAACATTCCATTGAAAAACAAGTGTGAAGAATCTTGTGAAACCCCACACTCCGTGGGTTTAATGCTGCTTTATATTATCGCACAGAACATTTGTTTTCTCCTTGGAAACTCTTGAGCTCAGTTTACTTCATTATTTTCTCTGAGGGCAACAACAGTTGAAGATTTCCTTTATATTTGTGTCATTGATGAGGACCACTGATTTTTCAAATCAGAGGAACAATCTGTTCAGCTGTGTGCTCTCTTGAGAGAAAATTATGTTGAGTTTTGAGATTGCAGTTTTCTATAAGAGGGGAGAGGTGAATTTCAATTTAGAGGAGATGGGGTTCTCATAAAGCCTGGGTTGGCTTTTAACTTGTTAAGTGGCTAAGGATGACCTTGAACCTCTGATCATCCTGTCTCTCCACCTAAGTGCTGCAACCACAGATGTGTATCACCATGACCTGCACCATATTCTATGGGACTTATTTTTTGCTGCAAGCAACCTGAGAGATGAATGCAACAGTGACTAACACTAGCTTCTTTCATGGCTCTTCCCTCAGGAATATTAGTGCCTTGGTATCTGCCTTTGAAGTTGTAACTTGGTATAGGAACTGGCATAGCCTCCCAGGCCAGGATCTTAGCAGCACCAGATTGTCTTGGAGGCAGAAGGTAGAGGAGAAGAAGCAGTATTCCTCATTCAGAACTCTGTTCTTCTCATAAGTCCTTGATGTCAGTTCAAGTTCTCCAAGAACTGCATGTACCTTGGTGCTTCCCCCAGCTCTTTAGGGCTTCCCTGATCTAAGAAAGAGAAGTAAAAGCTAACAGGAGACTAGAAGAGAAATAGTTCGATGAGGAGATGTGATGTAGTTATGGGTGATACTGTTAGGTGAGATGGGTTTTATCTACATGGAGATGACTTTCAAGGTTTATGACTGAAAGGCTAGAGTGATAGAACTTGAACGATTTCATGTTGGTTTGCCCAAGAGAAGTAGTAACAACCCCATTTCTAATGTCAAGTTTTACAATCTCCCCATAGGCCTTGGCCAATGCTGCTCCTTTGACCTCTGCTCAAGTCCTTACCACTCTCCCAGTCCTCACACTCATTTTTCAAATTATTTATCTGTAATTCTGTGTTGCTTGCCCTAATAAGCATGATCACCTCAGTACATATAATTACAGCATGTAATTATATCCCTTCCCACTGCTAACTCTTTCTTCTTCCTCCCCTTCTTCTAAGAGCGACGGGCTCTTCAAGAACCAGCTCAAACCTTCTTCTAGGGAAATCTATCTCTGAATGTCTGTTCTAGCGTCATAGCTTACACCTTTTAGCATTGACTTGTATGGTGAATTTTCTTCCCTTTAATACCTATGACCCACTTAATGGATCATAGTCATTTGTCATCTGCAGTATTAGTTTCTGTTTTATGTCCATTCATGTGTTTGATAAATATTTACTGAATATCTGTTCTAGTCCAGACACTGTACCTGGTACTGGTAGCAGGGAGAGGAGCAAGGCAGGTGGTTGATCTCAATGAGAGAACAGATTGTGGGTAAAACGCTCTGCTTTGGCATTCACCTTGAGGCAGAGAGAAAGTTCATACTTATTTCAGAGGGAAGGACCCCTAACTTCAGCAAACAGCTTCATGTGAGAGTGGGGTGGCTCTTATAAGAGGGACTGGAAGTTTCCTGGTGGAAAAAGAGGAAGAATATTCTAGGATGAGAGAGCGAGACATGCTGAGATAGAGGTATAAAGGGGCCTGGTGCCTTTGGGGACTGATGAACTGATAAATAAATGGTCCTTAAGAAATGCTGTGTGGATGTGGTTTGATGGTGGGAGGAGGGGCAGGAAGAGATGAATGTGATAGCCAAGGGCCAGCTTGCCACATTCCTTATCTGCTATGTGCGGTGAAGATGTTTGTACATTTTGTTTTCAGAGTACAGTAATTTATAAGAAAAGAACTGTCGGGTCAGAGTTATTTAATAAGAAAAGAATTCTGGTACAGAGATAGGCAGGCAAGTCCATTGTTAAAAAAAAAACCAAAAACTGTCAGTCTAGACTCCTGGATCCTGGAAAATAGGAAAAGGAAGAGCCGTTGTAGGTATGATACTACAACCAGCTAAATTATACTGCCAGGAGATGTGCAGGAGATAAAAATAAAGGAAGCCTTCATTTGAGAAAAGAAGTATCTGCCTTAGGTGGAAGATTAAGAGCCACCTGGTATTCAAGTCAACGGATAAATAAGTTGACAGTGTTCCCATAAGTACCACGTACTAACAAAAGCTCCAGAATCAGGCATGAGAGACCTGGTATTGAAGTCAGGGTAGTCTAAATGACTCCCAAAACAATATAGACCATGGAGGTAGCCCTTCTTGCCTCTCAGGAGTTTGGCCCCTCTTGCTGAAGACACTGAACATTTAAGGCACAAGATTTGATGATTCAAGCTGGATCTGACCTGAAATCCTCTTCCTGGGGGTGGGTCTACCTTCCATGGTACCAGAAAACACGCTGCCAAGAGATGGAAACAATTAAACAGTCCTATCCAGCTGCAACACTTATGAACCATGACAATTACTAGCATGCAAAGATATCCGTACATGTCCTATAAGTGACACTCATATTAGTCAGTGGTAACCAACAGTTGTCTAATTAGACTTCAAGGCCACTCAACAAGAGTGAAGTCTTGCTTGATACTGAAAACCTAACCAGGTTTCCTGGGCTAATGAGCTATTGGACATTAGGAAAGACACTACTACTTCCTCTTTGCTAGACCAGCATATTCCATCCTGTATTGTAAATCTTACCCTTATATTCACAGATGAACATAGCTACTCCCTCATCAGAGAAGTATCTCTTTACAGAAAATGGAGATGGTCACAGAAAACCACAACTGGACACAATGCAGATATCAACAGATCATGGGGACCCTAGACCCAATGGTTACATCTATATCACAGCTCCTGTATCTATGGTTCAGGAAATATCAAGGAAGAGAAGATTGGAAGATTTTCAGACCTGCAAGTCTGCTGTGAAACAGTCTCTCCTACCAATAGCCAAGTTATCAAGGCCAGAACTATGGCAATATCAAAGTACATATTAATGCGAAAGGGCTAAATTCTCACTGGGTCCCAACCCTAGACAAAGAACTTCAACTAATGACAGCTGGAAAAAATCAGCTTAGCTTCTCCCAGACATGAGCCCTTTGAATGGCTATCTAATACAAAGTGGCTATCTCTGAAACTCCACACACACAAACAACAGGTTGTAGCTACAGACATGTGCATACACACACACACATGTGCGCGCACACACATGCATGTATCTAACAATTGCAATCAAAGAAAAAAGGCTACTGACTTGTGATTGGAGAAGGGTTTGGGAGGGGTTGGGGAGAGAGTAGTTGGGAGAGGCTGGGGGAGGAAAAGGACCAGAGGAAAAGTGATGCAATTCTGTTTCAATCAAAAAACATTTGGGAAAAATTACTTGAGGGAGGGCAAAGAGATGAAAGGGAACGGGGAGGAAGGGACAGGTGAATAGCACAGACAAGTGAGAGGTTGCTGACAGCCAGATCCCTGAGCAGGCAAGAGGGTATGAAGCCCAAAAACAAAATAAAAGTTCTCTCTACTGGGGTCATCATATTTGGGAAAAAGACAAGACTCGATGACTGAAAGAAGTAAGCCTATTCCTTTTCCTTTTAAAATTCTTTTTAAATTTTTTAAAACAATCTTTTTTTGTTTTACATGCCAATCCCAGTTCCCCTTCACTCCCTTCCTCTTCTCCCCTCACATTCCCCCCACCTGACCCCTCATCTACTCCTCAGAGAAGGTGAGACCTCCCATGGGGAGTCAACAAAGTCCATCACATCACTTTGAGGCAAGACCAAGACTGCCCCAATGCCCCTGCCCTGTATATAGGCTGAGCAAGGTTTCCCTCCATAGGGAATGAGCTCCAATAAGCCAATTCATATACTAGGGGTAAATACTGGTCCCACTTCCAGTGGCCTCATGAAGCCACACAACTGTCACCCACATTCAGAGGGCCTAGTTTGATGCTATGCAGGTTCCCCAGTTGTCAGTCTGGAGTCAGTGAACTCCCACAAGCTTGGGTCAGCTATTTCTGTGGGTTTCCCCATCATGGCCTTGACCCCTTTGCTCATTTTATTATTCCTCCCTCTTTTCAGGTGTTCTGGAGCTCGGTCCAGTGCTTAGCTGTGGATCTCTGCATCTGATTCTATCAGATACTGGATGAAGCTTCTATGATGACAATTAAGGCAGTCATCAGTTGGCTACAGGGGAAGGACAGTTCAGGTAATCTCTCCACTATTGCATAAAGTCTTAGCTGGGTCAACTTTGTGGACTCCTGGGAATTTCCCTAGCGCCAGGTTTCTTGCTAACCCTATAATGGCTCTCTCTATCAAGATATCTCTTTCCTTGTTCTCCCTCTCTGTCCTTCCCCCAACTTGACCATCCTGCTCCCGCATGTTCTCTTTTCCTCCCAGAAATACTCCCAATTTACTCAGGAGATCTTGTCTATTTCTCCTTCCCATCCTTTAAAAATTCTTATTCTTTATTATTCATATGACACTGGATTATGGATAATGTCTTAATTTATAGTAGTATACGTTTGGATATATAAAACTCACCTGTTCTTCATTGCTTCAATGCCATTTATTTCCTCACAGAAATAATGTTGTCTAGGTTTTTTGTAACCTTTTAATGTTTTTTTTTCCATAGGCAATAGTTTTATACTGTGGAAATTTCAAATCCTAGGGGTTGGACTAGAGATGTTGGCTACTTAAAGATGTGGTACAGCAAGTGGCAACACTAGCTCCCACGGAGCTGGTTGGAAATGCTGGGGTGTGCCTTCACAGCAGACCTGCAATTCAGAGCTGGCCCTGTGGGAATCCCTAGAGATCTATGTGCGTGTGACAGTCTGAGAATTGCAGGACTACAAACTTTTTTAACCTTATCCTGCTCCAAATTCTGTTCCCCCATAGTCTTTGATTCTTCAGTAAGACCATACAATGGCTCCAGAAATCACCTGATAATTACAGAAGCTGTGGCCCCTTGACAAAATTGGATATATTGAATTTTAAAAGTAGATTAGTTTATACTGACTCTACTAAGATTCTTCTTGTTAATATTAAAACTAAAGGATTTTAATATATTCATATTATACTGGGAATATATCTACCCAACCTAAGCAAAACCCTGGATTTGATCCCCAGTAGTGGGGAAAAATGAGTATATAATGGTATCGTCTTAGTATCACACAAAGGAAATTAAAACTGACATCAGTAAAGTACTTTCAGTTTGCTGTTCATGTTCTCTCAATGGTTTATCCTTTGATATAACTTCTCAGCTGTATGCATAGCTGTTACTCAATAAAACAACTTCATTGTTCTTTGCTGCTTTCTTGTCCCTTGAAATACAGTTTGCAAAAATCATCAATCCTACCCTTATGATACGAAGAGCACATTAGAGTCATGGAGAAGGACATAGTTCTCCCAGAAGAGCTGCCATTCCCATAAGAAAGCAGAAACCCTGCGAGGGACAAGTCCAGGGACTTATGCTCTTTCCGTTCCCATTGCCTTTTGCCCACCGGCGTTTGGCTCAGTTTCCAGTGGGTACCACAATGGCCAGAGATTTGCTTCTTCAATTGACTTTTATTGCTTTCCTTCAAGCTTTTAAAATATCTGCAACTCAGGCAGCGCTTGTGTAATTCAGGGTACTGATGGATGAGAATAAAGATCTTTTGAAAACAGTTTGTTAGGAATGATAGATTAAGTATGTCTTCCGGGACGTTGATGTACATCATCAGTAAATGAGCACTATTTGATTTTTTTTCTTCAAATAGGAAAATAAAGCAAACTGTCTTTTGTTAAGTGTCGATACAACAGTCTGGTGGCAGAAATATCTTGACAATATCCAACATGGCTGACTTTTCTACTTTATTACTATTATTCATTTTTAAGAGAAGAGCCAAATATCATCTAAGTGGATTAAAATTTGTCTCGAAAAGTTACGCCAAAATTATGCTGAACATGGGATTTCAGACCTGAGTGAAAAACATCTGAACACGGGGTGTTCATCCTTCTAACAAGCTCAGCAGATGGATGTTTGCTGTTTATTTCCTCAACATATCAATATGTGAGGACGTGGTGCAAAATATGGTTTTCCATATTTTGCAAATGAGCAGAGCCGTGCAACCAGAGCACAAGCCCAGGGTCTGTGCTCTGAAAAGACCTTAGACACTGAAGGGCCACTCTTCCTTAAAATCTGCTGAATGTATGTAGCTCATCAAAATCTTTGACAGGCTGAGACCAGGGTTGAAAAGATGCAATTGTTTCAGCTACTCAACTTGCCATCTCGAGAGAGCTTAAAGAACCCTTTCACTCAGGAAATTCAAGGACAACTGAAAAACTATCTGCATTCATGGCCTTTGAATTAAAAAAAAAGAAAGAAAAAAGAAACTGTAAATCTAAGCTACCAAAAGAAGCAGTGTGTGTCAAGTGGTTTTTTTTTTCCCTCCAGATTTTAGCATGTATATTTGTGACTAATGACCTTTCTTTGACTGTCAATCAGTTAAGAATTAGGCCACAGTGAGAGCAGTTGAATGCTCAATTGGCTTTATTTGAGGATGCTTATAGAATTAGTCATAGTAGCAATGTGATGATTCGAGCGGGGCTTATCACCACTGATCAAGGGAGCTATCAGGAAGTTGGAAAATAGGTAACCAGCACATGAAACCCTGAGAGCATGAGGACAGTTTTCTTAGCTCATTTTTTATTTTTTATTTTTGGGTGGGGGGAGCAGAGAATATGATAAATTCTAGTTGCTGGTTCAAAACTTTATTCATCCCTTGTTACTTGCTGTTTCTAGTGGCTGTTGCTTTTGTGCCATATGGATCGTGGGTTTCCTACGTTTCCTGGAAAATAATGAAAAAGTCCTCCAGGCCAAGTGAAAGCAAGCCTCCTCTCCTAAGGAGAAAAATGGAGTGGTTCACGTGCTGAAAGATTCATGTTGTTACACGTCAAGGTTAGACGTTCACTGTCATCATCCTGCTGTATAATCGCAATCCGTGCCTGCGGCTCAGAAGCCAAGCTGCCTGGGCTGCCCTGGTCTTGGTCCTATGTATATGTACTCCATCTTTTTAGCACCTCTGGGGTAGAGGTGGGAAGAGTCTGAGACACTTACACTGGGAGAAATGTTTTTATCTCAGTTCCCGAGTTGAGAACAACACCTTAAAACTGACAAACGGCAAGTGTGAAGCGTTGCCCGAAGAACTGAAGATGTGTTCGTGCAGATTGGCCAGGAGGCCTGAGGGGTTACAGACAAGGCCCAATTAGAACTTGTTTTCCCTAAACTGTATGTAGATGTTCTTTGATTTCCCAAAGAGAGTCCGTAGAATTACGTTATGCTACCACAGTGGATAAGGCAAAGTATCTCATTTGCTTGAGGGTTTAAAAACTAGTTTTGTGGCTTCTAGAATTCTCTTCACTCTGTTGAGTTGCTCTGCACACATAATATTTTTTTTCAGACATAGGGAGAACATGCAAAGAGAAAATGTGGGATCATGGGTAGGAGCCTGCATTACTTGATATAAGATCTGGTTTCCAGGTCTGGACACTTCTTGATACCTGAGCAGTTTGGTCAGAGCCATGACTTCCATTTCTGACATTTGTATGATGGAGGCTCCTGGAACCTTTTCCTTTGTTTAAATGATATGGGTTCTCTAACTTCCTTTCTGGTGGGGAAATTGGAAACGGCTAACAGTAGAGAAAGAACAGTGCTTATTCTAAGCAAAGTGATACAGAGGGAAGTTTCAGTGCATTCTAAAATGTCTGTCTATAAAAAGCTGTTAAAACTCAGAGTAAAGATGGAATCACCATGCTTAAGGATGACTGGACCAGAATGATCACTGCATGAGAAATTGGGCCACATTCAGGAAAACGGTACAAACAATTTATATAGACAATGCAGGTGGCTTTTGGAAATCAACATGTGCTTGAAAGGTTTTTGTCAATGGCTTAGAAGAATGCTGGGCATCAATCTGAAGCCATCTCGGTTTAACCCAGTGAGACGGCTTTGTAATGAAATCAACAGGATGGAGCTAAAAGCAATGGGCTGTGCAATTTATAAGTTATAAAACAAACCAGGAGTGCAGACTGTGTACAGGTATAGCTGCCAAGCTGGAGAACGAGCTCTGCCAGCCGTTCTTCAAGAAGCTCATCTCTCCGGAGTGTGCAAGAGTGTACCCAGTGGGGCAGAAGCGAGGAGACAAGTGCTTGTCTTATATGAGTTTTATCTAAGTACTCACATCTCCCTTACCCCATGGCTTGCAGATTTGTCTCTTTCAACGTTGACCACATTTTGAAGTAGAGAAAACAAATGGTATAATTTAACTAGCCCTATGATAATGACAACAAGTAGCCAAGAGCTTCACATTGATCAGGACCTTAAGAAGAAACGGTCGCATAAATAGTAAAAGTGAATTACCATAGTAGAGACTTCATTGCTGACTCCATGGGCAAAGGCTTGACTGTCAGAATTTTATGTTTTCTGTGTTGACCCAAAACTATGACTGGGGGGAAAACGTCTCAGTTTCAACATCATTCACTTGGAAGAAAAAGACTAAAGAGAGGACCGAGCTAGAGAACTGGGCTTCTCTAAGGGCTGTGGTCTGTGATTTGTTTCACCGTGCTCCTTTCACTTGGCATTCTAGTAGTGTCCTCCACATGTGACAGGATTTATTAAATTTCTGTCAGGTGGTAGCACACTCATTGTTGCCACTATTAAGGTAGATTCATTACAGTCACCTTTAATCCCTTCTTTACCAATAAGTCATGCTTTACTTTCTGTAAAAAGATGTTTGTTTATTTCTTCTCAAGGGGGAGTTTTTGTCAGCATTTATGCAATTCATAGTGGCTGGAACACAGGTCCTGGTTTGCTGAGTGTTGGGAGAGGTTGCCGCAGGGACGATAAATGCTGTTTTCAACCTATAGCAGAGCCACACACTCAGGCCACTGCAAGACTTTGTAGTGAAGATCAAGGACGAACAAGAAGGTGGAGAGTACAATGGGAAGAGCCTACCAACTGCTTAATGGCC
Organism: Ellobius talpinus; assembly: GCA_001685095.1. Classification (NCBI taxonomy): domain Eukaryota; kingdom Metazoa; phylum Chordata; class Mammalia; order Rodentia; family Cricetidae; genus Ellobius; species Ellobius talpinus. Next base: position 11,897 of record LOJH01024437.1, read on the forward strand.
TTTCTTTGGTAGAGCATTCACACTTTGAATCACTTTGGTCTTTCTAAAGTCTTAATTTCTAATATTAGTTGATCTCTTCATTCTTTCTGGTTATCAAAGACCCATGTAATCGCTGGACTGATGTTTTGGATACTCTGAGATGTAAATCATTGTTTCCTTTCTCTAAGTGGAACAGTTGACAATTATTAAAAATTATTTCTCAACCTCTATTGCTAGGTTTGTAGTTTTTAATGTGAAGATTTGATACTGATTAGTACTCATATGGGTGATGGTTTTCTGTATCTATCATCTGTCCATCAATCCATCTATATGCACAAATTTATATGTGTGTGCTCAAATACACAAGAACGTCTTAGTTTCAACATCATGTGCTTGGAAGAAAAAGACTAAAGAGAGGACCAAGCTAGAGAACTGAGCTTCTCTGAGGACTGTGGTCTGCAAAACTCTTCCTTTAAAAAAATTAAAAATTTTAACGAAGCTGGAGAGATGACTCAGTCAGTAAGGTACTTGCCATCTAAGCATGAAGAACTAGATTCTATTCCCAGAACTGACATAAAACCAAAATTGAGCATCGCGGTGTGTGCTGATAATCCCAGAACTAGAGAGTCAGAGCTAGACAGATTCCTGGGGCCTGCTGTCCACCTAGCCTATTGGTCAGTTCCAGGCCAGTGAAGGAGCCTGTCTCAAAACCAAAACACAGAGAAGTAAAGCAGAAGATGCTCCTGAGGAATGGCTCACTGGCCCCCACGTGTATATGTACATCCATGCATGTGAACATACACATGTGCAGCCTTTGCTTTGTTTTCACCCCAAGAAACCATGAAATTCAGCTTTCTTATGGAGAATACCTAATAGTAGAGGGCTGGGAAGATGGCTCAGTAGGTAAAGTGCTTGTTGCCAAACCATGAAGACAAGTTCAAATGCCTGGCACTCCCAGAAGAGTGAATAATCCCATTGCTGAGGGACGGGAAGTGCAGATATCCGAAGTTAATTGCTAGTCAGCCTGGCAGAATTGAGCTGCACTCCAGTGAGAGACCTTGTCTCAAAGTAAGTTGGACAAGGATTGAAGGCCACATCCAAAGTTGCGCTCTGTCTTCTACACACGTGTCCACACATGCACACACACACCTATGCCTGCAAATGCACACGCCGCTATGAGCACATACATATACCTCCTGTATCTCCACACACCATGCATATAAAACTAAATAAAATACAATGGCTAATAGTGTCAGTGGTTGCATGGAAGAATACTAGCGCTATGCCGTTTAGTGTCCCTCAGATTTCTTCAACTGAACTGAGAGCTAATGGCTAGAATTTCGATCTGCTGGGCTATCAGGTGATAAGTTAATGAGGACCATTTGGAGAATGCCTTGATCCAGTACCCTTAGCCCTCCTCTCACATATAGAAAGTAGTAGAGACAGTCAGTAGTAAATGGGTTAAACAATAAGGCTTCCTTTGATCTACCTGTAAACATTCACATTGCTCTTGAACTAGAGACTTTTGACATTCCTGAGACCACTTACCTTCCTGTGAAGATGTGGTAAAAAAAAAAAGCAACTAACTTGAGCCCTGAGCTTCAGAGTTTTGTATTACTCTTTGAGTTCTTACAGGACATTTTGGATTAAACTGTATATACATATAGATGCTACTTCAATAAATTCTGTTTCTTTTGCAAGTTTTTGAAACAAAGAACATTAACCAGTTATCTTGTGGGCTTCTCTCTGTGTTAAGCTCTTTCAGATGTGATACAAAGTCCACTGGAATTGTAAAGTGTTTGCAGTTATATTGCATCAAGTGTTATTGCATTCAATCTCACTGAGCTGTTAAGGTGTTTTATAATGGATGTAAATATTTATGGTCTGTTTGAGAATAACCAAAGGAAAGTGCATTTCATTACTTTAATTCTTATCCTATTAGCCAGATACATCTTTTAGTGTTTGCTCTTTCCTGCCTTGAGAAGATACTGAAAATTTTTGAACAATATGCTGTGGGGAAGGGATGTGTCCATTTTTATTATTGAATCAAATTGCTCAGAAGTAAACCTGTATGGTATTTTTATATATTCAGTTGCTACTAAATAAAACCTTAAAGTTTCTTTCCGAGGTATGCGGATAATTATCTGCAGCCAGCAGAACACAAGCCTTCTTCAGGGAAATCTGGAGTATCATATTCTAAACCTTCTGTACATCCCTGCCTCTTGGATACACTTTTCAATTGAAGAAAAATCTTTTATTTTATTAACAATTCAAAAATTGCTACTGTTTCTTCAGGAAACAACTTCTGTCTTTGGGACTCAATCTTAGTTCTGAAGTTTCCATATGTATTTTCAAGGCTAGTGTAATAAGTAATTGGGTATAGTCCATAGAATTGAAATTAAGCCACAGATCATCACTAGGGAGTGAGTGGATCGAAAAGACGCTGTTTGTTAAGGAGACCAGAGAGGTTGGTGCTGTTTCCATGAAGGACTTAGAAACACCTACTTACAAAACACAGGAAAGGTCGAAGATCCAAAACTAACCACTTTGTTCTTAAATCTGTTGCATAGTCTTTGACAGATAAGTTTAAATCCTGGTAACTGGTTTATGCCAAAGGATAGAGGACAGTTATTTAAAAGCTTTTCTGTTCAGTGTCAGAAATAACAATCACAACAAAAACAAAACATAACTTAGAAAAAAGATCTAACACCTGCTTTAAATAAGAAAAGCAACAATAACAAGAACAGACCCCCCCCCATCGTCTTGAAATGCCACTCACTGGAGTGTCAAATCCCGAAATGGACAGAAAAACAACTGCTTGACACAGACAGCTGCATGTGATCTCTGTGCCCCTCACATTCCCCTCACTTCATAAAAAAGTTATTTTCTTTGGAAATATGGTCACAAATGTAAATCAGCAATTTCTTTCTAGACCATGAAGTCTCTGTAACAGATATCAAATAAGTCTGATTTAGAACTGCACAGGGGTTCTTTCAGACGTGAAGACTTGGGAACAACTGGGGAGCAGCCTTTATTCACAGACGTTGGAATCAAAAGCGGTGATCTCAGACCACCAAGGACTGCAAAGCATGCCGACTGATGTTTGTAACAACTTACCCTTCCTGTTCTTCATATCTGATTTTATTAAATGTCTGTCAAAGAGTACACTTAACTTTGATGTTTCCAACAGGAATTCATTGTCTTTAACCCTTTTGTGTTTTAACAGTTTGGCAATGAAAAGAGTTATTTGCAGACTGGATTTGTACCTCAGGCTATCTCTACAAAGAAGAGAGGGCTGAAGCCATTATTAGGTTGGGATTTCCCTCTTCCGTTGCACGTTCGACTAGAAAAATCAGAGATAGAAAAATGATGCATTTTGAGTGATAGATGAAAGCATCCATTATTATTTATAAAAGTTGTGGTTAAAATGGACACTCTCTCAAGTCAATGATTAAAAATTGAAAAGGAAATATCTTTATATAATATGGACCTTAGAGGTCAGAATAACATGAAGAGCTTGTGACATTGTCAACTCTACAGCAAAGACCTGGAAAACTCCAAAAAAGGATCTAGGGAGATATAAGATACAGTGGCACCAATTAAAAACAGACAACACTCTAATTTGATGAGAAACTAGAAAATATTAAATCAATAAAATTTCATTTCAACAATTTATTGCTTTTAATTTATTGTCAGCACAATTTTTGAGCTAAATTATTTCATTTGAGCTCAACTCATTAATTCAATTAAGTAGGATAAATGAGACAAATTTGTTGTTTTTTCAAACCATGAGTCAAGCTCTGAAATTAGGTTAGTTCCTTTCCACCAAGTTGGAAGAAGGCCAGTTTCATTACGTGAACTCTCATGCTCTCATTAAACACGTTTACTGCGTGGGACCTAGTTAATGTCTTTTTCAGAAGGTACAAACAGTTTCACTCACAGGAAGAAAGGGGGATTTCCATAGTTAACTTCTTCCGCATTTCAGACCACTTTCTAAACTGTTTTGAGTTCTGAGATGCTCTTACCCACTGTGGGCCACTCTATAATGTAAATAAACATTTTGTTTTCTGTTCAGATTTCTAATAGATACAATGAAATATAATTACATGCCATAAATTCAGTAGCATGTCAATATTTTGAAATAAGTTCATAGACTTATTCAGTCATCACTACAATACAATTTAAAATACCATTCACAGTTACATTGCCTTATTATTATTAATTCTTAGACATGTTTTATCTGCTTGGCTAAGGGCTAAGAAGGGTTTCAACAACTGAACAAAAGAAGAGGTCAAGGAATATTATAGACAACGGGCTTGGGTTCATTTATCCATTTCTTTTTTTGTTCATTTATTCATTTAACACTTAATGAGTCCTTTATATGAGTCAGGTATAGGAGTAATTGCTTGGAATAGAGACATTTTTCAGATATAATCTGATGGATGCACAAACAATTTAACCTTACTATTGCCAACATCATGACAAGTATTACCATATAAATGTGCATGAGGTGTGATGAGAATGCACGGAAGTTCAACTCCAGGAAGAGGTAGCAGAAGGGCTTCCTGGAAGAAGGGCATTTAAGGTTGATGGGTAGTAGCCTATTCAGCAGCGCTTGAGTTAAATGCTTTTTATAGTCTTGCTATACCTGTCTGTATGGGATTTTCTTGGGGTATTCACCAGGTATCATGGGACCAGAATTCCAGCCAAGGGAAGTGAAGCTGGAGAGGAAAACAGGTTCTGCATAACCTTTAGTGGTCCTTTGTTCTCTGTGCACAAGAAGAAAAATTTACATTGCACATTAGATTTTCTTTGTATTAGAGAGAATATTATATTGTGAGATTTAGCTCTGCTTAGGTTCAGTGGATGGAAGTGTCTGACTATAACAGATTTGTTAGCAGATGAGTTCTCATGCTATGTCTCAAGATAATCACATAACTGTTCATTGATCTGACTTTCATATGTATGTATGAATGCATGTATGCATGTATGTATAAAATTCAATATATAGGTCATTATCTCTGATTCCAATAGGGAAAAGGGAAGTAAAGGAAGGGGAAGGAGAAAGCGGGAGAGGATTAAGTACTAAGAGTATTTGCTAATATATTTGCTAGGAGAGAATTAATGGAAATTTTCAATTTCAGTATTTGATGATACTCATTATTCATTATTACAAAATTCACCATCAAGATCAAAGGTTTGAGGAGGCTTAGAAAGGAACTTGGCATGGACTCCAGGACTACTAGACATATACTCTGCCTCATGTAAGGTTCAGAATCCTTCCACTATTGGCACTGAAGATCAAATACCTGCGTGGATGTATCGAGTTGTTCTTCATCCCTCACTGCCAAGAAGCAACCAGAAAAAGCCTAGCATGGATGGCTTCAGCTGGCTGTGGATAATTAGGATGTCTGTTCCACACGCTGACCCCCTGGGAGGAGAGCTGGCTCAATCCATTTGTATGGATTGTTCTGTTAGAATAACTCAGTGGTCAATTACTGCCTGTCCTGTTAAGCAGACTCAGGATAATTGGAGCACAACCAGAGTCTTGACTGGACTATTCACTGTGAGAACCACGAGTGTCATCCTGGTCAGGTGAGGCTCTTTAATCAAAAAAATATATGCTGCACTGAGAAGTTAGATACCCTTCTGGTCAAATAAGAGGGCATTTCTAATTAAGGTCACTGGGTGGTTTCGGGAAAATTTTTCTTCAGAGAGAACATGTTCTTAATGGGTTGGGCCTACATACAGGACGGCCTGCACCTACATGCCAGGATATAGGTAGAACAGCCATCCATCTTATCTGGTTTGACACTAATTCAGTTGTTAACAAGGTTCAACTGCAGCCAACACTGGCTAAGAAGAGAAGAGCCAAGTTCCTTAGATCAGTCCTATTAAGTCGGACAGATGTCAAGTTTAATCAATCTGGCCACTTTAAGAACTTCGGCAAATGTCCTTTCCAGTTCCTTGTGCTGTGTTTAGCAGTTGTGTCACCTCGTGTCACACAGATGCTCTGATCCTTTATAGAAATCATGTGACCAGGGCACTTTTACTTACCTGCTGCCTTTATTTAACTATACCTTATGACAAATAGGAATGTTTCCTAGTGCATTCAAGAAAAAGATTTCCTGAAATTTAAGATTGAAACACATGTAAGGGTTGAAAAAATCTGCACCCATTTCTATTTTAAGATATGCAACTATAGTTGGACTGTATTTATTTGTGGTTTGAAGAAAGCAGTTGAATGCACGCAGGCAATGATAAGCAAGCCCTTTGTCTGCCAGCAGACCAGGGCATGCCTCTCAGCCCCTCAACTTCCTTCTTAGGGACTCCTTGACAGCTGCCTTTCTCCAGCCATTTCTTGCTCCAGTGGCTATTTGGAAATCTAAAGCTTTACAACAGGGATTTGCTTCATTGACTCAAGCCTTCTCAGATTTAGTGACCTTAAGGGAAGTTACACAAAGACACTTGGATGCTAATGTGTTCTTTTGTTTTAGTAAATTCTATGGGTAGAGGACAAAGAATATTGAAAGTAGGTTAAGGCCTTGGGTAGAAGATCTGAACAGAAGTGGGGAGCAGAGAAGAGAAGAAGCCCGAGGACTTTGAGAATTGACTTCTACCTCCTGTCTGAGCTTTGAGCAGATTTTTCAAGTCATTTTCTTGGTGAATGTTTTAAAACATCTACTGTCCAGCATCATCTGCCATTTCCTTCTGGATAGACTTTGCAGGCTGGGAAGTTAAAGAGATTCTAGGAAAAAGATCTGTACATGAGAACTAATTGGCCTTGAGTTTCCTAGGACAGACCTTATAGCCTTAGACTTCTGGCATGTCTCCTTAGAAATAAGATAATTTCATTCCCGTTTCTTCTAGTTAAAGCCAACCATGTGTATCATGGTGTACATGTGGAAATCAGAAAACAACTTGAAGGAATTCATTCTTTTCTTTCACAGTGTGGGTCCCCGTGATCTTGGGCTAACAGACTTGGTAGAGAACCATTACCTGTTCATTCATCTCTCTGGCCCAGGTTCTAATTCAGATACTGGAGCAGTAGGCATGGCTGAATGGTTAGGGATGGGATAGTAAGCACTGTGAGTCTCAGTAAACAATGAGGGCGATTGTTACACCTTTCTCGTGGGTGGCTGTCAGGATTGCACAATATAAGAACGTATATACAGTACTTGGAATGTGTTCAGGTACCTTAACATTTTATCCATAGTTACTGTGTCTAGGAAGATG
>LOJH01024437.1:19188-36098 GCA_001685095.1 Ellobius talpinus
CTTGAAAGGACCATTAGGAAGTGAGCATCTCATCTAGCTGAGTGGTGAAGATATCCCAGGTGAGGTAGGAACTGGTGTCACATTCCTTCTTAAAAGAACAACACATAAAATCAGCGCAGAGTAAAAACTGTCCCAATACAATTGGTACACGGAAAGCCAACAGTTATTTCATATTTGGTTTTGTTCTGTATACATAATGATGCAAGCACATTTGATTTTGCAGTCTCTGCTTTTTACCTTATGTAATTTAATTAATCATTTGCTTGATAGTGTACACTAAATTGTTTCTAGATCTTTTCATTATAACGAATCTTGTAGCAGTGAAAACATTTGAGCTTCCAGTTTGACTATCTTTCGGGCTGTTTATAAAAGGGAAATTTCTAGCATAGACATACTGGATTAAAGGAGATAAATATTTTGTATTTTAGAGTTGCTGCCAAATGGCTTTCCTATGGCTGTCCCAGTTTGTATTGCATGGGTAGTGATTGGACTAATGATGTATGGTCTTCCCGACACCTTCTCGACTATGGTAAGGCTCTGTGCCTCATTGTGTTCCACAACAGACCAAGTACGTTTTCTAGTCTATGTTTCTAGGATAGCTAGTAGCATTGACTATTGCCACCCTGCACACATTTTTCTTCTAATATAAAATTGTTATGTTTTTTTTCATTTTGATGTTAGAACACTGGAAGGTGAGGTCCCTGCATTTGCCATCATTTCTTTGTTTCATTTGCAATTGATATTTGGCATGCTGGGATTCTGACCTGCATCCATTGATGAAAAAAAGACCAAGGCAAAAAGAGAATAAATTTCATACTCAAGCAGGAATTGCTGATAACTGAAAGTAGACATTTCCTCTTATCATTTTATATGAGCTTTTAAGTAATATAAATATTAACTCTTTGGGGAAAATATTTTCAGAAAATATGGATGACAATCTGTTGTTTTCTTTTTTATGAAATTATGCTATTTTTTACACTGCAGAAGCTTAAATTTTTTTTTCACAAGACGATGGATTTGAAAGATCCTGGGGTGGTATATTGAGCTTCAAGTTCTGCTTTATTTAGGTACTAAATCAGATCAGAGAGAATAAGAAGCCAAGAGACAGAGCTGTATGTGGGCCTTTGGTTAATGGCTCTGTAGTTGGAAATGTCTTCTACACGCAATGGGAAAGTGTACCCTGAACCAGTTAAAGGTTATCTGTGATGAGCTAGTTCCTTTTCTAAGCTACTGACTGGGTGGTCCCTGAGTAGTTACTGGGTGGTCATACTATTAATGTTTTTTTCCCCCCATTCTGCCAAAGACTATAAAGAGGGCTATGACAGACCATTGTAAGACTGTTGGCCCTCCTGGGAGGACCATTGAGGGCATGTGATTAGGTACAGTAAGGATGAGGTCACTACTTGGTATGATATCATTTCCAACCACAAGAAAGATCACACCTCACAGAAATAGAATATACTCAAGATTGTAGCTGCACTGCTTGGACCACAAGTTTTCCAGTGACCAGAGGATGAGTACTGTGGCTGGGCAGCTCTGTGGCTCTGTGGCTCTTTTGGAATGTCCTATCACACCACCTAATCTAGTCTGCCTTATCACGTAATTGAGTTCAGCCCTGCTGTTTCAGGACATGATGGAGTCCCCCAGGTCTGGCCTGATGGAGTGAGAAGATCCAGAAAACCCCCTATTTGGGTGGCTCATTCCAAAGAATAATGAGGAGAAGGCTGTTCTCTAAGAGTCAAGTCTGTAGCCAGGATTCCCTAGGCCGTTCAGTTCTGCATGGCTCACCGTTGCAGATGCTAGCAAAATCTCAAAAAGCACCTTGTGCTTTTGCTTTCATTAGAATCTTGGACAACAGCTCATGCCTGGGCTCCCTGAAGGAGCAAGAGCCACCTCCAACAACTGCTGAGTCATATACCAAATGCACCTTCACCGTCACACTCTGTTGAAAAAAAATATATATCTCCCATCATTAGTTCGTAATATGTAGTCATTATTTCAGTTCACGCACTGTTTTATCATGGCCTTTTTTTCATATGTATGTCAATCAAAGTTAGTGTTTTCTCTCACAGTTTTCGCTTCTGCATAATGTAAGCCTCATCTTCTTAAGCTATTTCATGTCATGTATCTCTCACGTGACTGCACTCAGGAGCTCTCGAGCTACTTTGGATGGTGATTGCTGGCCAGCTGTCCCGCTAGTAAAGCCAGCACCCTCCAACCTTTGGGTAGCAAACATCTCAAGGGTCTCACATCATACCATGGGATGGTTGCAACCTCAGGGCTATTTGATCCCAAATGTTGTCCTTTGGGGACTCTTCTCCTGTTACTAAGAGGTCCCTTTCATCTTCTCACTTCCTGCTTCCTGCATTCCTGTTATTTATAGTGGCCCAGGAGCAAACCCCTCCCAAATTTCTCAAGAGGATTTACAGTTGCTACTTGCAATTCCGCACCCAGCTCATGCCTCCGCCCCCTGTAGCCTGCCTGCTTTCTGCTGGAGTCCATCTGCTCTTCTCCCAGGGGTGAATGCTGACATCTTCCCTCAGCCCAGAGACCTGTTTTTCAGCCCTCAGTATTTTGGCCAATTCATTCCTGTGGATCTCTTTTAGCCTTGGTCTCTTGGTATCTGAACAGTGCATTTTCTCTTTTTGTGAACCATTTCTTTTTGTTTTTCTTCTTGTGCTACCAAAATATGAGCCACCCTGTCTGAACATCATCTCAGAATGACACAGACGGTGGTTGTGGGGTTACCACTTTTTGGACAGCCATTGTCTGTTCTACTCAGAACCTCAAATCTTCAAGCTTCAGACTTAGAAGCTTGATTTTTCTTTTCTTTTCTTTTTTCTTTCTTTTTTTTCCTACTGCTCAGCATGATTGGCTCAACCCTTCAGACCATGCCATCTCTGAACTCACTTTGCCTTGACTGTACCTTCCCAGGACTAGCTCCCAGATCATTCAGAGGATCTGTAATTCCCAACGTGAGCAACCAAGAGCCAGTAGACAAGTAGGAAAGTGCATGAGATGCCAAGGTCCATCCCTTCCCCCCAAATATGTAAGGAATCAACAACAGAATTCTTTTCATTAGTGGTATAGCCACCCATAAGTGGCCCACATTCCTTTAAAAAACCCTAATTAAACTCATTGGTTCATCAAACTAGATTTGTGTGGAATCATTTCTTTGGTCTGTTATTGATGCCCTGTCTAGGGGTAATGCCATATTTGTTCATTTCTTCTCAGGAAACATTAACTTTAAGGTAATAAATACCTAAGGTTTTGCAACATCCTTCTTAACAGGGTTCTAAAATTTTTATTTCCCACATTAACAACCATAGACACACACAGATATTACAGATAACTGTAATAATGGTTTACAAAGACAGTGATTATCAATTGCTAGTAAACCATATCAAAATCTGTGGGGTCGAAGTGCAGTTCAAAAAGCCCTATAGGTAGTTTGTATATGGCCCAAAGGGGAAAACCCGTTGATCTCTTTCTCCCTTCCTCTACTTTGAACATCATTCTTTTGTAGGATTTATGATCAGATTTCCTTCTCTCCTATAAGTTAAGATAGATTCATGCTGATTCTCAGTGAAGATCCAGCACCAATTGTCCCTTCTCCAGTGTACCCAATTGTTTTCTTTGTTTCCTCCTGGAAACTCAACTGTGCAGCTTGGCATCCTTGTTAACCTTTATTGTGGTGACCTTTCATTTTTTTCCTGCTTAATTCGCATTGCAACCAAACTACAACTGCCTCTGGACTCTGCTGGCTGTTACACCTCTGCCTGGACCACACCACTCCTCTGTTTGGAATGGTCATTCCTTTACCTACACCTATGAAGTCCTACCTGAATGCTAGGATCATTTACACCAAGGTATCTTCTTACACCTGATATTCGAAGGACCCTTCGGTTGTGAACATCATTTGTGCTGTGTCTATTTCTTAATTTCCCCTTGGATAGTAGTATACATTTCTAGACAACTTTTCCAGTTTTCAGGATTTTAATAAATCTTGAAAATTTAATAAGTCTTGCTTGTTTATAATACAGAATTCCTGAATCTTGTTTCGTTCTAGAGTTGTACTTTATTCTTCTTGAATAAAATATTTTAAAGTATTTTGCTATGCTGAATGTAAGTAGACTAAATATTAAAATAAATGTTAGAAGTCAATTTTTAAAACTGTTTGAATCAGAAATCAGTGTATCCATGATTTTGCTCATTGTTATGACAAAATATCTGGTAAAAGAAAATTGAGGAAGGAAGGGTTCCTTTTGACTCGCAGTTTGAGGCTACAGACCACAGCAGGAAAGGACACATGGCAGTACAGTCAAAAGGCAGAGAACTGTGAAGGCTGATGCTCAGCTGGCTGTCTGCTTTTGTCTAGCCCCAGACTTCAGCCACTGGAAGTGTGCACCCAAATTCGGGGGTGGGTATTCTTACCTTAATCAACTCAATCTAGAAATGCCCTCACAGACCTTCAGAGGTCTGTCCCTTCGTTGAGTCTCCTGTCAAACTGATAGCCAACCTTCACACTGAACTACACACATACAAGCCTGAAATCAGCTTATAGCATGTTTCTGTAAAATAAAGTTTTACTGGAACATTTATTAGTTTATATAGTTGTCTACGTTTGCCTCCATATTACAATGGTGGAGTTTAATAGCTGCAACAGAAATTTTATGAGCTGCAAGGTCTGAAATATTTACTGCTTACTACCTCGCTCTGTAAATTATTTTCCAACCCTTGATTTAGATCAGTTACTACTAACTGAAGTCAGCCAAGAGAAGGGACAAATAGCTGCGGTGAGAGAATGCGTGCTCAGGTAAGAAGTTAGGTGAGAAAGCCTTGTTTTTATAGCAAGCCGCTTATTCATGAGACTATGTTATCCTCTTAAACATGCTCAACACAAGGGCATTTTGGAGGGGCATTTTTCATCACCACTAGGTCAATGACCTCACAGGGTAGTGAATGAGTATCACTCACGAGCCTGCTCTGTATCCATTAATGTGGCAGAGAAGATGGGAAGATTAATTTAGAGAGAGGGGGCTGTGAAGAAAGTAGTCATGAGCTGTGAACTGCAAAACGTAGGTCTTTGATTTCTAGCTGCCAAGGCGCAGACCAAATATGACAACTGAGGCAAAATTCTCCTTAGCTAACACCACAGAACTATAATACACATCTGCTTGAAAATGGACAGAGTTCTCAATGCCAAGCTCAAGAGTTCTTTGATTCTCCCTAAGACACAGTAGACAGTACATTTAGCTATAGCTTGGGGAAAGGTTAATCCAAAATATTGAAGATATTCTCTTTATAGAAAATTGCAATTCGGGAAACAGTATTATCCAGGGACTTTTTTATTTTTTTATTTTCTAATGATTTATCACGAGAATGGAACTAAGGGACCTGGGTAGTCATATGTTTCTCCACAGGACTTTAGTTGACAAGCTTTGGCAGGGCCTGAACATGGGCAGATTTGGGGCAGAGTTCAAGCAAGTGCTGCAAGTATACTGATATGTAAAGAATGATTGCAGGCAGAATGCCTGCTTCATACTTTGGTGTGAAAACATAAAGCCTCCAAGTTCACACTTTAGTGCAAAAACAGAGTCTCCAAAGCATTTTTTATTTTTATTTATTTTTTTCTTTTTGGCCTAGCTGGCCTGACCTGTTCAAAGCTGTGTGTGATTGCAGGAGGTAGAGGTAAAAACTAGAGGAATTTTATATTAAGCAATGGGACAGCAAAGTAAAGGAATTAAGGGTGATAATGGCAGTAAATAATTTTTGAGACATAACTTACATGTATGCAGTTATTAATATTGCAAAAGCAATTTTTACAAAATACTCTGGAGTTCAGAAAACTATGAATGATGTCACTTTAACTACCCACTCACTCATTGTGCAGAGTTAATTATTTTAGACAGAGGTTATGGGTGGGGTGGATTTTTAAGAATTAACATTTGACACCTTTTGGATAGGCCTTCAGAAAATAATCCAAATTAGAAATACATAGTTATATTGTTTTCTTATATAAATAGTCCTGAAGATAAGGAAAACAATGCTTATATTACACATGAAATGCATATTATGAAATGACAAATGCTTTCAAAGTGTGTAGAAGACTTTAGCAGTATAAATATGAAATCTGTATTTCTCATCTTTATACAGATTATATTCTAAAATCGCAAAATTCTTGTTGGCTCCTGAGGAAGAGAATAATTCTGTTTTTAATGTTTCCTTTCTATCTTTAAAAATTTTGCAAAAGCTGGCACTAATGATTGTATATAATTTTGGATCATGGCATAGAAGATAGTAGGTAAAATAATGTTAGTAAAATGATGTTATGTTTAAAATGTGTTGTCCAGCTAGCCAATTGATGGTAATCTCAATCACAGGAAGATTTGTTCTGCTGAGCACACTGAAGACAGAGGAGCTGTCTTGGGTTGGTTCTTTTAGGGACTTGCACAAGCTCTAACTTCCTGGTACCATCTACACACTGTAACCACCAAAGGCCAGGATAGCACCATGCTAAATCATGGTATGGCTGCTGCAAAGGGCTGATAATGAAGGCATGCGCAGAAATGGGACTCCCATACACTGTGTGCATCACACTTTTGCAAATGGCATCCATTCCCATCCATGTGTGTCATACTCTCACGAACTTACAAATGGGGTTCATTCCTGTACACCGTGTGTGTCACACTCTCATGAAAGTGATCCAAAAAGCAAGTCACATTGTTTTTTCCTGGAATACAATTATAAGGGCTCTGTGAGGGCTCTGAGTACAGAATCTTTAATGCTCACTTAGCTAGCTTACCTTCAGGGATAGTGCAACAGAGGACTTAGGAATATGACTTTTGGGATCAGAATTCTTGGGAATACTAACTCTGTTACTTATTTTCTTGGTCTAGATCCCTCATTCATAGGTTCAAATAAATTAAACATATGGTTATGATTTCGCTAAGCCATACTGTATCCTAAGATGATTTTTTTCTATTGTTCTTAAGGTCCATGTGGTTTGTAACTTTTAGGTAGTAATTCTAGTGGCGAAGTAATTGCTGTCAAAAGTTCATCCATCCAATATGTCAAACACTTTTGAGAAATCACATTTGAAATTCAAAAAGATAGAGAAAAAAATTCACAATCTAGAATTCATTTTCTTTATCAAAACCATAATATTAAAAATAAAATAGCATAAGTATTTTTTAAGTAAATTTTTTTCTAAGATTTGGCTGTTCAAAGATATCTTCAACAGTGTATTAAATTGGAATAAATTTGTCAGAACATAATTGATTATGTACATGTAACTTGATTATTTTAAATTTGATATTATTTTGGAATTAGGCTTGGCCAATATTGCCTTTAACCGTTAAAAAAAAGGAAAAGTATTGTGTAGCATGAATAATAAAAACCCAGAGACAGATACTGGGGCCCAAACTGAAGATCAGAAAAGCAAAGCAGCCAGTCACTAGAGAGTTCTTACTTCTACCAAGGCTGGATGATCCTGCCCTCAGCATGACTGAAGACTGACAGAGACCCTGAGCTCATGTTTCCTCCCGTTTTATATTCCTCTCTAGTGCTGGGATTAAAGGCGTGCACCACCACCACCACCACCCGACCTCTATGGCTAACTAGTGTGACTGCTATGATTAAAGGTGTGTGCCACCACTGCCTGACCTGTATGGCTGACTAGTGTGGCTAGCTTGCACTCTGATATTCAGGCAAGCTTTATTTATTATAGAAGCACAAATAAAATACCACGATAGTGTTGATTCTGAAATACTTTTAAGATAACATCAATTTATTCTATATAGCCTCAGTAGCATGAGAAATTTCTTTTAGTATCTTTATTTATAGGTGTATAGATTATAGAAACATTTAAAGAATGATGTAAGTACAGGACTCGATTTTTGAAGTTGTGCTCTATGCTATACAAATGCATCCAGGTGCACTCATTTTCTAAATTAAATGAAATTTATCTGTAACTTTGTAAGAGATGAGTGAAACTCTAGTCAACTATTGGATTTTAAAGAAATGTAATTGAGCATATTGATTTCAATCTGTGATTTATTTTATTACTTACTTTTGAGTCAATAATTTTGCTTCTAGGACCTCTGCATTTTTATGTCTTAAAAGCAGCTAAGATACCTACCTTCTACTTACACCGTTAAAACATATCTTAAGAAAACAATTCCTGGGAAAATCAGCCTTGCTGTATTTGTTGGTCTAACAAATCCTAATTGAATATTTCCTATGGTGTTCTGTGCTGGCAACAAAGACTGATCACGAATACAGCACAGGCAGTGCCCACTATGAAATGAAGGTGTGAGAGAGATGTGAATGAACAATTTGCCTGTTTTCATGGCTACAGAGTGGGGGTTTGTGAAGGAAATGTTGTGACAGAAATAGAAAATGGGAGTTCTAGCCTAGATGAGGGCAGGCTCAGAAACTTCGTGCCTATGGATGTGAATTTTGATTCGCAACTTGAAGAATGGATACAGCTAAGAGGGTGAAAAACAGTTCGGAATTTTGAACATAGACGTGTAAACCCTGGACGGACAAGCAGAAGATCACGGTAAGAAGAGACGACACAAGCCTGTGCTGAGGACAAAGGGAAAGCAATCACAACATGTATGAACTCTCGGTGCCAATGATTTTGTTCCATGTGGCATTTAGCAAAGGAAAGTGTTTAAATATGGGGTGACAGGATCAGTGCTGTATTGATAAGCACCCCTCCTACCATGTGTAGAAAACACTGGGTATGTGAGTAGAAAATCAGCTTGGAGACCTCTGTGGCTGCCCAGATAGAGTTCTGTTATTTCCACTTCAGTGGCAGGAGTTTTCCAGAGGAGGAAGTTATATTCTAGAACCCACAGACTAGATGTAAGACAGATGTAAGTCACAGTGGGAAGAGAGGCTAGAAACGGAATTTGGAATTTTTTTTTAATGTGGGTATCAAGGGAAAACCCTAAGAAGTTATTTGGCTATGCAGTTCTAAAGCCTTCAAGAAGAGGTGGGGCTGGAAGGTGAGTCAACATTTTATATGTTTAGAATTTTGAACAATAAGGTCTACAAATGAGCAAACTCTGTTAGTAGGTTGCCTACAGAGAGACTCTAACATAAGAAGGAGTATCTTAACTATTTAATATCAGGTGGAAGAGGATCAGCATCAAAATGGGTTAAGGCAAATTCAGAGACACAGAGCCAAAAACTCAAACAGGCATGTTGTTAGGAGAAAAGACAGGAAGAATGGCTCGCAGGCACCAGATACCATGGAGAAACTGAGAAAAAAGCTGAACGACCGAGGCTCCAGGAGGGCTACTGGGAGACTGGAGGGCTTGGGATCCAGTGTTCAACGGTAAACTGTGGTCTTTGTAAATGAGAAAGGGTATTTTCTGCTCATAATTTGAGAGAAGAGGCTGTGTGGCGGCAGACTTAACTTTTGATGTTTGGGAGGAGTATTTAAAAGCGCGTTGTACTGTATTTATAAATAAATGCTCATGTTGTATGATTCGTAAACTCCTATCAGAGATGAGGACTTGAGATATGTAAATTGGAAGTAATTCTATGTAAACATCAGCTCTGATGCTCCTTTTCCCACAGCTCCTTCAACTAGTAATGTCTTGAAATCGAAACAAATGTATCTTTTTTTGCATCTATACTTTTGCTGAGTGGTTGTTATATTGTTGCTTGTTCCACTTTTCTCTTTTGGCTCTGATCTGTAATCCATCAGTTTTCTATAATCCTACCAAAGAGGAGGAAAATCATTCTCCGTACGCAAACTTTCAGCATCCATAAAGCTACTCATCTATAATATTAGAGCTGTCACATGCCTTCCCGTTCAACCAGCAGTGCAATTTACCTCCACCTGTAGTTGTAAAAAGGAACAAACTTAATTTTACTCTTCACTTTTCTGACAGTTTTAAAGTTATATAAATGTAGCTTTGCTTCCTCTGGCAGTTTCAAAATGTTGCCAGGCAGCCAATCCATCAGGAGTAATGAGATTGACTTTAAATTCAATGATTTTATTTCATTCATCTCTGTAACTATAAGGCAGCTACAAAATCATATCCTACCTTTCAGATCCTATTGGCTACAGTCTCTCAAGAAACTTCTCATACACACATACAGCTGTAGCACATGTAGGGCAAAGCTGTATTCTAGAATCTCTATCCCACAGCGTCCCATGCACAAACAGACTGTTTTGTGCATGAGTCTGTGTTCTGCTTGCCTTCTGTTGTTTGTCTTATGTCATAATTATGATAATTCCTAAGATGTATTTGAATAGCGTGTTATAGATTCATAGCTGCATTTTCTAAGATGCAGGTATTCCTCACTGTGAGGGAGAATGTGTAGAAACAATTAAACTCCCTCCTGTATTCTAGATGAAGTTATTAAAGTACAGGGATATTACCATGGTTTGCTGACAGCTACAGACTTATACCTGCTAGAGTCAGGGACTGATTTGAATTCTCACTCTGGATCTGCTGTTCCTGTCAAATCCCCATTCGATGTTTCACATTCTGTAAACATATTAACCTGTTTTTTACCAAAACATGGTGGGGAGATTTGTATCATTTTTGTAACATGTGGATTTGTATCATTTTTCCCCAAAGAAGAAACGAGATAATATAAGCCCTGGGAAGACGCAGTGTGCAATAGGGAAAAGTAATCTTTCATTATCAATCTTGATAATAGTTGAGTTTACAACACACAGGGACCATTAAGTCAACTGGACCGACACGCACCTATGTACAGTTCTTGAGAGGATTCTGATTCTAACCTGTCTTGGTAGCTAGCACTCAGAATCAGTCTCCCTCGGAAAGCCAGAGGTAGCTGGCAGCAATTATACCTATACTTCCTCAAGGCCTTCGAGATGACATGATCCTGACCCATGTGGAAGCCGGGGTGGACTCCCTCCCAGGCAGCCACACTTTACTGCTGTCTCATGCCCTCACTTACTCCATTTTTCTCCTTCATTCCATCATTCTAAGCAGATATGGGATCAAGGCTGACAATTTGCTCCATTCTCATTAGGATTTGTGTAGCCCGTAAGTGACATTTGCTTCTTAATCATTCTTCATGAAAGCATATGATTTGAAATTACTAAACTCTCTTCCTGAATGGCTTACCTACTAGGGAAATTGAAAAGTTTAAACAGCCTCTCTCCCCATATCTTGATACCTGTTGGCGGGGACTGCTCATTTGTTTCTTAACTGCCCAGACACGAAATAATCATTCAGAAACTATATTAATTACAACACTGCTTTGGCCAATAGCTTAGGCATATTTTTAAGCCAACTCTTACATCTTAAATAAACCCATAATTCTTTTCTGTGTTAGCCATGTGGTGTGGTACCGTTTATTAGCAAGGCATTCTCATCTTGCTTCCTCTGCATCTGGGTGATGACTGCACACTGAGCCTTTCCTCTTCCCAGAATTCTCCTATTCTTGTTACCCCGTCTATACTTCCTGCCTGGCTACTGGCCATTTTATTAAACCAATACAAGTGACAAATCTTTATAGGGTACAAGACCATTGTCCTACAGTAGGTACCCACTCCTAATCAATCATCAGTGTGGCTGGGTGGGATCTTTAAATCTATCCAGGCCGACCCTGGGTAGAGAGAGCAGCTATGGTCTATTGTCTAGCAGGAATTGCTGTGAATTACTTTAAGCTGACCTCATGGTTACAAAGCCTGACTCCCAAGCCTGCTGCACAGTGCTCCCTCCACTTTTAAGCCCCATCAATGTGGAAGTCATGTTGCCTTCTAATTGCTTTCCTTTTGCTATCATCACCCATACCTGGTGTCTCTCATTTGTAAATGAGAATCACAATTGTCCTTGTGGTAGTTGCTGGTCACCTGCTTATTCAGCAGCAGTGCTGTGGCTGTGGTTTAATAAGAAAGGACTGGGCAGAATGGAAATGTTTAGCTCTAACACCCAGAATGTGATGATAGACACGTGTTTGGAATTGATTCTTTGATCTATTCAACATGATTTGGAAAGAACCTAGGCTTGAATTCTTTTTGTGTCAATAAGTAACCCTAAATTAAAGCCCTTCACTTCTAAAGAGCTTGATTTTCTTACACATAAAATAAGGACCCAGGATCAGTAAAGCTCTAATTTTTCCTTAATTTAAAAGACTGTAAGTAGTTATAAGTATTGTTTGAAGATCAACTTTGTGCCTTGTGTGCAAGCTATTGAGTTGGCTATGTAAATATTAGTGCACCCAGAGGCTTCATTGTTAGTTGGAGAACATCACATAATTTCATAAAGTAGGCATATGATATTTTAAGAACCATACCAGCTCTGTGGCATTTATGTTTACTTTGGACATTCAGAGCTGGTATTGTTGAGAGGGGCCTCAAGGAAGGAGGTGCCGAATTACATCTCAAAAGATAAGTCATCTATGTCTAGTGTATGGCTGGTGTCAAAGGAAAACTCATCCTTTTCTCAGGAGGGAGAAATATAAACCAAGAATGAGTGAAAGATATTTAGGGGGCAGATAAAGCAATACATTTATTTTAGTTCACTTTTTGACTTTGGCATTTGATAACTCCGTGAATGCTTTCTGAGACTTTTAACTGCGGAGTGACTGGCTTGAGTTTTATCATACTCAGTAAGGGAACCATAGACTTTCCTAAGGCCGGAAAAATACCCTGGATTGTCTTGAAAACAAGAATATCTACTAGGCAGGCTACGGAGAAAATTAGTGCAAGAATACAAGCTAAAAGTCCAGATGATGAGCTACCGGACAGGACTGGAAATGAGGGACTGATGTCTGGAGAAGAAACAAAGGTAAAGAAGGGAGCAGGGGAGACCAGAGCATGTAGCTCTGTCAGCTGAGATGTGGGGGCGGCACATGGATGCTTCAGGCCAGACTGGGCTATATAACAGGACCTTATCTCAAAAAATCAATCAATAATAACAACAGAGAGAAACAGGAAAGCTAAAAGAGATTTAAATTCCCACTGGTTGGAAAGTTATTTTAGACGATAAAGCAGATCGTGTAAGCCGGTCCTCTGTTGGAAACTCTTTCCTGGCTTCCACTGATGTTTTTGTCCAAGTCGTTTGATTGTTCAAATCCAGTTTTAAGATGTCCTTCAAAAGCTACCTGGGCTCTGGTTTCCTTTCTGACTTCCTCCCTCTCATGTCTGCCTCGACTCAGCCACATCCATCTCCTCATAAGGAGCTTAATTGACTCCCAGAGCCTTTGCCTGAGATGCTCTTCCTGGGTGTTGATGAAGTTCTGTGTTTCACTGATACTGGCCTCTGCTCCAGTGATATTTCTTCCTGGAGGAATTTCCTGATTCCATGGTAACCGTGCAGCTGTCTTTGTCTAGGCCTTTAGCCTGCTTTCTCTATCGTTATAGAGATGCACACAGCACTGAAACCTGTGTTCATGGGCTTATTATTGCCTCTCTGTTATGTGATCTCAGGGAGCAGGTTGCTATCTGCTTATTTTCTGTGTGCTAGGGCACTGTTTTGGTGTTCAATAATACTTATGAATAAGGGCATGCTTTCTTACAAAGCGGATCACTATTAGACCATTCAAGAAAATTGATTGGAGGATGGAGGATTCTGAGGTTGCTTCAGTCTTCAGAATATCAAAAGGAAAGAAATAAATAAAGAGTGAATGAAAAAAAAAGCCTTTAAAAAATCGGTTTGATGCCTGTAGTAGAAAAAGCACAATGATTTTTACTCTAATCAGACATTGGGAATGTTCACATGACTTGTTAAATTCATTTTCTCTGGTGCCCAGTGCTTTTAAACAGGGGTTAATTTGAACCAAAGGAGATAAAGGTGATGCATGTTAATTGAATGTTCTATCCATCTGTCCATTTTAATATAAAAATCAATTTCTAAAGTACAGTTATAAGAGAAAGTGATTTGCGGGCAGACTGTGTTTCCCTGAAGCTGACACCGCCCCCACTCCTCTGGGTCCTTGGCAGCTTTGCTCTGTGAAAGGGCCAATTGGATCATCTTTCTGGAGTCATTTATGTTGTCAAGTTCCCTCACTGCCATGGCAGCTAACAGCACATACATTTCCTTATCTCTTAAAATACAAACATGAAGAACACCTTCATGGAACTGCAGCGTCTAAGCTGTAAGCATAGGTGTTTCACACCCCTGAAAGCAAACGTGCACCTCTCTATAGACTAGTCAATTTTAATCAAGTTTCAGCAGTCCTGTAGATCTATAAAATCCATGAAGTTGTATAAGGAAGAGGAAGTTGTAGCAAAGCCCCAGGAGGTGAAAGAGTCCTCTGGCATGGGCCACTGATATTGGCTCATTGTGGGAAAGTATGGTGGTGGTGTGGGGTGCTGATAGATTAGCGATATTGGGAGTGGGTCTGGAGGCTGCCCTCTAGGCTGTGTGTGGATTAAAAGCTTCAGTCACGTGTTAGGACTATTCTCAGTGGATCACATTTAGGTCTCGGGAAGCACACAGTTGCATAAGCTAGGCTGGAAAAGGAGAAGATTGGAACTGAAAGTCGATACCTTAATTTGAGGGGTTTCTATTTTCATTTGAAGAAATAAAGTTCATTATTTTAACAGGTCCTTAACACAGCTCCAGATTAGCCTTAGGTAAACTCTGCCTAGTCTCTATGGAAAGCCTTGCTGGTGCTTTTGAGAATGCATTCTCTGCAGGGTGCTGGGCAATTACATTCGAAATAGCAGCAGGTTTCTTAGTAGGGAAGGAGATTGCATTATGGCTGCAGGGGGATGTGGCCAATCAGGGCAGCAGGGGAGAAGGCAAGTGAAAGAGGGCAGGGAAGTCACTTTTACTTCCTGTATAATACCACTAGAGAATTTGAAGAATGGATTTGTTTTAAATGCCCCTAGGATGTAAACATTGGCAGCACGAGGCTAAAACATGGAATAGTTATGAGTTGTTCATTTCTTCCAGGTGATGATCTCTGCAAATGCTTATGGGTTATACCCATGTTTCCAGGTCCAGAGTGTATTAAGCTTTTGATGTAAGATGCGAACCTGCGGATTAGTAGTTCTTGTCTAACATTTCTCATAGCTACGTGCCACTGTTTAACTGTCATGACATCTCTGTGTTGTCCTTGGCAATTTGCATGAAAGAGGGCTTGGTTTCCAACCTGCCTTGGGAAACAGATACTTCTACAACTTTGAGAAAGCTCTGATTTCCATATATAGGCGAATGGTAAAGGATGGTTTGCTATAGCACACTAGGGTCATTTGCTCCCTTCCAGTGTTGCCATAGGACCAAGAACAAGCACAAAACTGAACCCACAGCAATTTTATTGATTGTTTATTTGTAACCTGCTGTCCTACAATCACACTCCCCTATTAGATTTTCCATTAATTATCAGTGAGTCTGATTGCTTTGTGAATCAGGCAGAAAGGACCGATTCCCAATTACCTAAGAATCCCAGGGGGCTGATTTCTAGGGAAGTTCATTACATATAAAATAGGCATATTACAAAAAATAATTAAAAGGAGAGCCAGGAGCTGGTCCTTTGAACACGAATGCTGTGTTCACTATGTCCTAACTATTGCCAAATATCCGTCCAAACTGGGATTGTCTTGCTTATACATTTTCTAACAGGTTAATTGGTTAGCAGAAGGTTTGTAAATTGTTTATAGATTGATTAATGGCCATTGACAATCAAGCTGCTCTTAAATTTTATAGTCAGCACTTTTATATGTCTTACCTCCTGCCATGTAAAGATAATGATTTGCTTAAAAACAAAACAACGCAAAAGAAAAACTAACCATTAACTGTTGAATCAAAACCCCAAACAAAGGATAATTAGAGAGTTCCCCAACTTTCCTGTTAGTGTGATGGATGCTGAGAATGCTGGGGCTCTAGATCCAAGTCTCAACCCTGCCTGTTCCTAGATCTGGAACCCTCCAAGTTTGGATTCCTTCCCTTGGAGGTGGGGATTAAATACAATGGTGTCTTAACATATTTACTGTATTGCTTGCCACAGTTAGAATAACATTGGAGGCCTATTAAGAGCTATGCTCTCCTAGTGAGACATGGAGGTGGAAACATACCTTGCTCCTCCCTCAAGAGTTCAATGCAGTTGGTCTGGTCAGTCCCCTGGCCAAAGGGCCACCCCTCAGGAAGGCTGATTCACCTCTATACCATGCTGCCAGGAGACGAATAACTCTTTCTTTTAATGAGACAATGTATTTTTCCACCCCAGAACCCCTACTCCTTGTGTAGCTGCTTATGGATCCACAGCTATGTGGCTTTTCTAAGTTACTGAGAAAAGTATAACTTTTCCTTTTCTTCATTTTATCTCTGTCATATGCATGCTTTCCCTGACATTTTGGGCTAGGCCACTCTTTCTCCAAAGCTCCTTCAGCCCATTGTCACATGCCTGCTTATTTCCATGAGTTTGCTCTCTGACCTCCACGTCTAACGGAAAAGATATGACCTTTACCTTCTTCTAGCAACTGTCGAGATTTACAACTTGTCTGCCCTTTGTTTTTTCCTTTTAAACACTAATAAAATTGTTTTTGGGATTTCTTCTGAATTTGCCCTTACCTTAAATTCTTTATTAATAAAACTAAAACATAAGAAGCGGGACCCTAAGTTTCTCCAACAACATGTAGTATATCAGGTGGGGCCTTCCAAAATATCAAAAGTAACCACATAATGCTTGTTACTTTTCATCTTAGCTAGCCTGTTAGATGTCTGTTGCTCACCTATTATGCTCTGTTAAAGGCCAATTGTGTCTTCCAAAGCAACACTGAAGTCTTAACTCTTGCTACTTCAATATGTGACCCCCATTTATATTATGATCCCCACAGAGGCAACCAGCTTAAGATGTTTGTCAAGGTGGGTGCTAATAATCTACTATCTATCTGCTACCTTATGAAATGGGTGTAGTGATAGGGGAGAGCAGGCCTGCTTTTCATCCCGCCCGGCTCCCGCACG
>LOJH01024438.1:0-19111 GCA_001685095.1 Ellobius talpinus
AATGGTCTTTTATCCTGTCACTTGTATTATTTTTAATAAACACTGATTGGCCAGGCAGGAAGTAGAGGCGTGGCAACAAGAATTATGGGAAGAAGAAACGTCAGTCTGCAGTCATCACCCAGACTCAGAGGATGCAAGATGTGACTGCCTCACCGAAAAAGGATACCAAGCCACGTGGCTAACACAGACAAGAATAATGGGTTAATGTAAGATGTAAGAAATAATTAAAAGAAGCCTGAGCTACCAGGCCAATCAGTTTATAATTAATGTAGACCTCTGTGTGATTCTTTGGGACTTAACGGCTGCAGGACTGGGYGGTACAGAAACCCCAGTCAACACAAAACACCAGTGCACATAAAATAAAAATAAATAAATCATTAAAAAAATAAGAACATTAAAAAAACAAGCAAAGGGTGGCTACTGTGGTTCCAAAGGGTTCTTCTGATGTAAAAGATGTGGTCAAATTGCTTATGTGTCCACCCCTGACTTCCCTCATCTCCACGGCTAAGATCACAGTAGTGAGCGCTGTGCTTGGAAGTTAAGGGATGATTTAAAACAAACAAACAAACAAACATTTGATGCCAGGAGAAATCTCGTGAAAATGTAGCACAACATTTGGCACTTACTACTCAATGAATCTTTTTCTCCTCTCCCTTTTCGATACCTGCCTACCCCGACATTCTGGGCCTTCTCTCTCTCTGAAGATCCTACTCCACCTCTGTAGCTGCTTACGGATTTGTATTGCTGAGCCTGACTGCTCCCTCAAACTCTAACCCCCAATGCACAACCTTCTTTTTTCCCCTCATCCCTCTCCCTCCCTGGGCAACTGCTGAGGTCTCCAGCTTGCCCACCCTGTTGTTGTTGTGTGTGTGTGTGTGTGTGTGTGTGTGTGTATGTTTTCAAACTCCAATACAATTATCATAGAGTTACCTTATGAGCTGGGTTTTAAATTCTCTCATCTGTGAGACAAAGAACCTTCAGAACAGACCACATGCTCCCTGGTAACATTACTATTAACTAAGAAGGATGTTATCCTCCTTTCTTCTCCTAAGGAAAAATTTAGGGAATCATCTTTTGTAGTAGTAGTGGGCTTAGCTTGCTTTGTTTGTGTGTCTTTTGGTGTGTGTATGTTGTTGCTTGCTCATGTGTTTGTGGTTGTCTTGCTAATGTGCTTAGCCTGGTCTGGAACTCCTGAAATTGCTGCTGCTGTCTTGGCCTCCTGAGTCCCTGGAGTGATAGATTACAAAATGTCCAGAGCCCCTCTGGGCACCTGGGAATTTTAGCTTCAGCCCGGTTCCTTGCTCTATATGAATAAACAGAACTGCTTTTCTGGGAGGCCTGGGTTCATTTTGGTTTATTCTTGTAATCAGGCCTCTATGTGGGCCTCTGTCAAAGGTCAGGCCACTCTGTGAGGGTACTAGAGAGAGAGAGCAAGCATCTGCTAAGCCTAGAAGGGTCTGACTCAATGACGTTGAGTTTACTGTTGTAGACAATAGACACTGTGAAAGTGAGAATTAGCATAATACCATCTCTCGAAACTGATCAGACTAATGAGAAGATGACCCATTAATCAATTCATTTCTTGGAACTGTATTTAGGTTTTCAGTCTTCGTAGTCACTTTATTAAATCACTTCTGACAGTCTACAGGGATGTAGACACAGCAAAGAGTCAATTTATTTCTACCTCAATGGAGCTTATTCCCTTTCAGATAGAAGCTGCCCTGCGCTGTACTGGTGAGGACAGCCAGGAACTTAAAGTTTTGTTTCCTTCCTGACACCTCCGTGTCATTTTCTGTCTCTAATGTGTGCACTGAAATGGGGGGGAGGCAGGCTATTTTATTGGGCGAATTTGTTTGGATTTGAGTTGAGACTTCGTGACAGGAGCGATCATCCTCGATTTTTCTTGCACCCCCTTAATTTAATTCTACCTCTCACCCTAAAGTCTTTGTTTTATTTTTTATTTTTCAGAGACAGGGTCTTACACAGCCCAAGCTAGCCTCGAACTCCTGTGTAGTCCTTGATGACCTTGAACTCTTGCTTGTCTGGTCTCTGCCTCTACCAAGCAGGGACTCCAGGCCAGTGAAGTTACACCTAGTTTTGTGCCCTGGAGGGGACTGAACCCAGGGCCTCCTGCGCAGCAGGAAAGCATTCTACATCAATTGCATCCTCAGCCCCACCCAAATACTTCTTAGGCATAAAACTTCCAGCCATAAAACTTCAGAGATCTTTGCAAAGGAATTTAAATCATCAAGATATATAATCCTATCAACTTCAGGAAATACTGAAAAAAAATGCCAGTCTCTAAAACCATTCTGAAATGGAAATCCTTATAAGGTGGGATTTCTCCACATACTATCCTGCTTATAACTGCAGTTAAAGATTTACACATCCACAAGAAACTGTTCTCTCTCAAGAAGGCAAAGAATTTAATTTTGCTCCCTCTATTTCCCGCGTACCTTTAACAGTGTTGAACATTGAGAAAAGGCTCAACAAGAATGTACTTCTAAAATCTTAAAGTATTTCAAAAGCATGCTATACTTTCTGTATACTTTTATTTATGAAATACTTCGACTCAAGAGAAAGCCTCACCTAATGACTTCCCTGACAGCAAACCTACAGATTGGTTTAAAGTGGAAGATGAGCACATGATGTCTGAGAATCCTGGGTATGGGCCTGGCCAGTATCCACAGGCTTGGCCAGTATTTAATGAAGCTTGTTTCAAATTTGGCTCAAAAATTAGGGAAGGGGTCTTATTCATTCCCCGTGGGGTCAGCATCCACAGCTGCCGGCCTTTGGCTCTTGGCTTTTGCCTACAGAGGCATGGAGATTTGTGTGCTTCAGGAGGCCTCTTGATCTCCCACCCACCCAGGGTTTCTCTCGCGTAACAGTCTTAGCTGTTATAAAACCTGCTTTGTAAACCTGACTGGCTTCAAACTCACAGAGGTCCACCTGCCTCTGTCTCCCAAGTGCTGAGATTAAAGGCATGCGCCACCACTGCCAGGCCGAGGCCTTGGATCTTTAAGCAGCACCTGAGTGCTGGAGCAGCATGGCAGAGTACTTTGGTATACCATGAGAGCTTTTCCTCTTACGTGTTGTGTGCTGAGAAAATTCTCATCTCCCCGTCTTTACCTCCTTCCTCACATTGCATCAGATAGATACTGGATGTGTTTGACGGTGGAGGTGACACTCTGGATGGAAAAAAACACTCAAGACGGTCCAGGCTCCCTGCCTTGAGAGACTGACAGATGTACATTTAAAGCCACTTGCTGGGCCTGGTATTCAATCCTACAGAGCCTTAATTTTCTCTTCTCTAAAATGGAGCTCTAAAGTAACATGCAGCCTGTCCAGTCATGTGAGAGAGTGATTTAAACATTCAGATAAAGTTGGGCATATCTAGGGTAGTATAGTGTAAAACATCCAGGAGCGTAAGTGTTAATCAAATGTTATTAGTTTATATATATATATATATATACAAAATATACCTATTGCATGAAAATTGGCACTCTAGAAAATATTTCCCCTTTTAAAAGTACAAGGACTTCCAGAAGGCCTTTGAAAAAGATTTATTCATTTTAATTTTATGTGTATATTTGTCTGCATGAATGTGTTTGCACCATGTGCATTACTGGTGCCTATGGAGACCTGAAGAAGGCATCAGATTCCCTGGCATTGGAAATGCAGATGGCTGTGAGCTATGTGGGTGCCTGATCGGAACTCAGGTCCTAGGCAAGAGCAGTTAGCATTAATATATTGATGTATTACAGCATTTCACATTTCCTGCTTGGGAAAACTCTGAGCAAGAAGTGTCCCAACACCTGCAGGGGGATTACAAAAGCCAAGTGACGTCTTTGTCTTCACTGGGCTGGAGCAGAAGAACACAGCCCAAGATAATGGAATGCCCGAAGTGGGTGTTCTCAGTAAGGAGGAGGGATGGTCAGTGAGTATTGACGCTACCCACTCAGGGGAGCTCTGGCTGCGGTCGCCATGTAGCCTCGACCTGTACTGTGCTCTAGTAGAAAGAGCCATGCTGGGAGCCATTACCCATTTGGTGGACTGGATTTCATCACGTGGGGATAGGGCTTTCCTCTAGCACTTTGCTGGCACCAGTGTGGTTTGAACATTTCATAGGCCACCAAGAATAGGGTACTATGCCCTTTCTTTGAGTGTTATTGCAACTTTCTTTTTTTTCCCTCTCCTTCTAAGGGAGAAGCTAAGAGCGGATGCCAGAAGGTGGAGTCTAGTCATCTAAAGAGCAATATGTCTACCCTGCTCAGAAAAGGACTTTGATTGTTGATTTATTTACTTTGGCTTCTTTTCTGTAGAAAGGGACAGATTTTGGGGGATGAGAGGGAGTGAGGGAACCACAGAGATGGATTAGTACAAAAAGGGGCTAGCAGGAATCCATGCATTTTTGTGTTGCCTGCATTAGAAGTGGGAAGCAGAGTCAATGCATTTTAGTGAATGACTGTGCTAAGATTTTCAACTCACAGCTAAGGCTGGAAAACCCTACTGAGCTGTGGAAATACCATAGAGAGAAAATTGAAGCTTTATTCAGGTCTTCCTCCCACCCCAATTTAGTAAGATATAAACATAATTCCAACTTTGCAGGCAATTATTCTATACCACCTTATTTCCCTATGACAAATTAGAGCCTGGGCCTGAATCACACAGACTGAGGTCCACAGGTCAGAGCTGCCACTTACAAAGTATTATTGAAACGTGGGCCATTAGCAATGGTGCGTTAGCAATAAGTGCAGTCCTTTTGTTGGTAGAGTAATAATGAAAATGGCAGCAACTGTGTATCAAGTACCTTACAGGTACGTTACGGGTCTAGGCAAGTGCTGGGCAAGTATATAGTAACTAGTTGTTGATTCCTCTTTTCTACATCCTGGTGGGGAAGAACCTACTGTGATCAATCCAGTTAGGACCTCAATGTAGTAAGAAAGGGACCCTTCCCTTTGCCCTCTCTATGAAAAGGAGGTCCTTCAATCTGTGTCTTTGAGTCACTAAGGTAAGGGACTGGGATTCATAAACTGACTCTGGAGTCTGTTTCCAGAATTTTTGAATTTGCCACTGGCCTTTGCTTTAAACTGTTTTTTGATCTCTGAGCCTGGTCAGGGTCCACTGTCCCTGTGGCTGTTTCCTGGCTGCGTGGTTTCGCTCAAATTCTTGCTTGTTTTGACTTTTGGTCAACAGTATATCTACAAACACATTGATGACGATCAGATTGAATCTGTCTACGAAGCTGAAGGGCATCACTCCAGAAAGACATGAGGATGGCCTGTGTTACCCATATTTCTGTGGTGGAACCAGCCCGGGTACGGCAGATATGGGCATGTCATGCTTTTTCAGAAGCGAGAAGCCCACATTGCTTTCCTGAATCCTGTCAGGGCCCTGTTGTAACTCAGAGTTTTCCATGAAACATGTAGCCACCCATATTATGCCGGGGGCCAGTTCTTCAGGTTTCTCGAGCTGCCTGGTATATAGTGATGCTCACAAACTGTCTAAACATAACCAACATCTCTCAAGTCCAATAAGAAGCCAGAATCTTTACTTTTTTTCTTCCAAAGACAGTTATCATGACTATCCTAAGCCAGCCTACAGGGGAATTGGCAGAAAACTGAGTGCTGTGTTAGTGACTTGGGAGGATCTCAGCTCACTCTACCTGGCGGACAAACTACAGGATGCTAGTGTGCAGGTTTTAGAGAATAAAGATCTAACACCAATCATGCGAGCGAAACCGCTAATTCCCTCCCCTTCCAGGATGAGCTGGCTCCCAGTCCCAGAGAAGCACTGGTAGAACCTCCTCCTCACGAGGCAGCCTATGCTGGGGATAAGCGAAGTAGGTATTGATCGGCTGCCTTCTGTGAACTCCTCGGATGGTTCATTTCACTTACACTCTAAAAGGAAGAAATGCAAGCAGTGAAGGCCATCTCACACCCATCACTCATTGGGCAGAATTGCAAATGGTTGAGGACGTTTCTTTGGCTGCTGATTTCTAGGGCATGCAAAGAGCCAGGCCTTGGGACAAGTCTACTGAGCTCTACTTCTGGAGAGCTGTGGTCCTGAGAATGTTTGTAAGAGTGGGCCCAGCATTACTGGCCTCCTATAGGGTTTGGATCATCTGGCATTGGCAGGTCATTCTGTGACCACTTCAATCTGGACTATGACAATGGACTGAGGTGTTCTAGGTTACTGCAGAACGGCGGTTCTTAACCTTCTTAGTGCTGGGACCCTTTAACAGCTCCTCATGTCTCGGTGACCCCAACCATAAAATTTATTTTCATTGCTACTTCATAACTGTAATTTTGCTACTGTTGTGAATTGCAATATCAGATATGAGGGATATCTGATACACGACCCCTGAAAAAGGGTTCTGTTTGACCTCTAAAGTAGTCATGACCCACAGGTTGAGAATCAGTGCTGGAGCTCATGGTCGATCTGATTTACTTTTCAAGGCTGACGTTGAATTGAATAGACGTTTTTAAGGCTTGGTCTAGAGCCCGTGAGCAATGTAACTGGCATATCATTGGTCCATGTTGCTCTGCTCCAGTGCCCATTTACTGGAAGAACAGGGCTGCCAAGTTCTGCCTCTGACCACATCCTAAGTGACCCAGTTCCCATGGGACTCGATATCTGAGCAGTGTGTCCTTCACGGCGCTCCCAGGGGAAGAGCCTCCCAAAGGCATTTTTTATAGGTGAAGGGCCCCACAGGCCAGTGCATAAATACCTGCAAGGGCCTCAAGGCCGAGTGCTGCTAATATCGCCATTAATATTCAAATCCCCATATTTCCGTGCAAGGCTCCATTAACCCATATCCCGGAAAGACGTCGCATGGGATTCTGCAGGAGGGAGCCCCTAGGTAGCTGTGTCACTCCCTGCCCATGGTGGAGACACCACTCAGGCAGGCAGAGAAAATAGAGCTAACTTCCCTTCAGGCAGATACGACAGTTTTCTATATATACATGACAATCTTGAATAATTACGAGACAGAATTTTGGGGAAGACAGTAGTTTAAACTCTTTTTAAAAATTGAATTGGTTAGCAATTCAGATTGGCTGGACTTGCTACATAGTTACCCGAGGCAAGATTCGACTGTCTCTTCAGGCTGTGTGAGTCTGTGAAAAGAGCATTCCAGAAGGAAGTTCTGCCCACCTTCTAGTCTCAAGTAACACTGGAAGACACTCCATTAAGTACCTTCCCAAAGTTAGTCCCTTCCTGTCCCAGTCCAGTGTGTTTTATGTCCCCTGACCGATTTTGCGACCAGTGTTCAAAATTCTAGCTGTTCTTTCTCAGAGAGAACATAACTACATTCTCTTAGACTCCAGTATCAGTCTTTCTTGGCTCTAAACTCCTTCTGCAAGTCTCAAGTTTTCAGTTCTGTTTTTTTTTTTTTTTTTGCGTAGTCCCCAAAGTCCCCTGGGAAACAGCAGCAACATGAATCACAATTGCAAAGAGTTGGTACATCAAGCTGTGGTTTTATTCCCAGCCTTTGTTTTTGCCCCCCCTTTTTTCTTGCTTTTTAATGAATAGGACCATGCTCAGTGGATAAGTTCCGTCTTGTTCCTCCTTTCACATCTCATCATCCTTTCCCTCCTTACTTAGCATTCTTGGAGGACATTTAGTCCTACCTCCCCAGACTTGGTGAATGGTTCTCACATTGTGGATACATCAAGATTGCAAGACTGGGGAGACTCTAGATAGCACTTCCGGGACTTGTAGCCACTGAGATGCCCATATCACAGACCTGAACACTGAGGCCAGAGAGGCTGAAGGAAGGCAGTTCTGCTGTCTGCTCTAACTCTCCCCCACCGTCCCGCTTCCTAATCTCTCACCCCTTTAAAAGCTATTTTCAACTGATTTTGCTTGAAGCAAGTATGGGAAAATTATTAATCCCTGGTTTTCAACCATGTACTAATTAGTCAGTGATGATATATCCCTGTTGAAAAGGGCATGGTAGCTCTGTTTACCAATCTTTGGTCTCTTATTTCCTCAAGTATACGTGCACTGACATTATGCATTCCGAAAAAAAATCTTCTCGGTGGATGACTCATTTGTATGCACCAAGAAGTAGAAAGCCAGAGTGCATGTGTATGTTTACAGATGTCATCAAGTAAAATCCAAGACGTTAAATTAATGTGACACAGACTTAATGATGTACATAATGATTACGTTGCATGGTAGTTAGGCATTCATGGGAAGCATCCTAGAGCAATGAGTGTCACTGGTGTGACTTTGCATGGGTTTTCTTTGATAATGTTGTTACCCAGCCTTATCCACTTGTTCATATCCATTTAAACCAAAGGGAGATTATTGGCTCTCACAATGGGAATGGCAGTGGTGGATCTAGTTACTTGGAGATGTTACTGAGACAGCCCCTCTCTCCTACCCCTAGTCTCAGACAGCCCAGACTAGCCCCCAACTCCCCCCCCCCAGCCAAGCTGACCTTGAACTCCTGATCTTCCTGTCTCCACCTACCTGGGGCTTGTATTACTTGTGCACACTATCATGCCCAGCCTCTTTGAGATGTCTTTAGTCAAAGCGACTCTTAATTTCAGATGCAGAAAAGGGGACATAGGTGTAAATGCTGCAGGAAATTGACTGTAAAGGTAAGACTAGGTGTGGCCAGAGTGGAATGGAAATGTCATCTCCTTTCTGATTTTGATAAGGAGCAGGAAGAAGGAAGCAGGGGTTAGATAACTTCTGATGGTCTAGAGTGCAGTGCGTGATTACGGTTCACGACAAACTTGAATATTTTAGAGAAAGTAGCAGAGAGGATCTTGAGTGTTTCCAATACAAGAAAAGGATACATGTTTGAGGTTCTGAATATTCTAATTACCCTAATCTGGTTATTACACATCACAGACATGTATTGAAATGTCATGTTCCAAACCACTGATACTATTATGATGTGTCAAATAAAAAATACAGATTTTTTTTAAAAAAAAGAGGTGGAGGAGAAAATGGAATTGAAAAGTAACAGAAAGAAGAAATTCTGAAGACTGAAGACAGAAAAACTCTTCCTGGCTTCGCAAATTTGGCGACAACAGCCCAGTTGACGGAACACAGGATGGCCCCCAGACTCATCTTGATAGGAATTCTACTGTGTTGGCTATGATTACTATCGATCTCGGTTCTTTCAAGGCCTCTTAGTTTATTGAATGGAAACTTGAGCTAAGAAACTCGATGATGGTTCTTCTCTGAGGATTCTCAGTAGCCTGAAAAATCATTACTGAGTTGTATCATTATTCCAACAAGTGAGAAGAATTATGGGTAAGGGACTGAGGGAGAAACTTGGTTATCAGCTATATTAAAGGCCCTGCCTGGAATTTCTTAATGAAATCAGACTTTACCTTCTTTCCTGATGCAATCTGTGATTTTGTTATGCAGAACTCAGAAGATCTTGAGCTTGAACTCGAATCCAGGAGAGAGCAGTAAACAGGTCAAGCTACCATGTTAGCCATGGCTGTTAAACTACAGCAGTAAGGATGTCTCCCACATTGAAGACACTGCTCCCCTCAAAGTGACACCATCCAAAAAGCATCATTAGGGACTGAAAATGTTGGCTGCTCCTCGGGGCTACCTGTTCTGAGATGTGACCACATGGGTCAGACCCCTTAAGATATTCTAAAGAGTTTTCCAAAATTTAAGGACCAAAAAAATGACAATATAGTTTCAAGTAATTAGTTAATTAATAATTGCCACATTAGAAATCAAACCCAGGACCTCTCACATGCCAACAAGGGTCTTATCATAGCCTGGCTCCTTTTTTTTTGATGATATTCACTCCTCAGTTTGAGAAAGAGTTGAACATGTGCATCCAACAACATTCTGAAAACAGCAATAAAGAGAAGCAGGGCCAGAGAACTGTCCTAATCACCTTATCTACTGTAAAGAAGTGATGACGTTAAGGTCATTTCTGGACCACAGAGCTGTGCTATTCTGAACGGAATGACAGGAAATGCTAGGAACATGGTGACAGACCAGGCAAAGACGAAGCAGAGTAGGGCAAGCACAGAGAAAGAATTCCCACTTGTTTCTTTCATCTTTTTAAATTAAAAAAGGTATATTTATTTATTGTGTGTGTGTGTGTGTGTGTGTGTGTGTGTCTTGCAGGAGCCTTGGTGGGGATGTGGCAGTCAGTTCTCTGCTGTGTCAGGTCTGAAGACCAGACTGAAGCCTCTAGGCCACGCGTCTTAATGCCTTTGTCAGCTGAACCATTGCACTGGTTCCAGCTTCTTGACTTTTAGACTAAATCTAGAATAACTTAAAAAAAATAACTCCCAGCTCTTTGTTTCTTGCCTTTGAGACAAGGTGTCGTGTAATTCTGAGGATGACTTTGAACTTCTAGTTCCCCCCTCCTTTCACTCCAGAGCGATGAGATTACTATGTGTGCTATCTTGACTGATTTTTATTGTGTTAAAGGACAAAACCAGGGCTTCATGTATGAGAATCAATTACCCTATCAAATGATCTACCTACCCACCCCCAATTCCCAGGTTTTTTTTTTAAGACTTATTTATTGTGTGTACAGTGTCCTGCCTACATGTATTCCTGCAGGCCAGAAGAGGGCACCAGATCTTACTACAGATGGTTGTGAGCCACCAGGTGGTTGCTGGGAATTGAACTCAGGACCTATGGAACAACAGTCAGTGCTCTTAACCTCTGAGCCATCACTCCAGGCTGCTAGTTCTTCTTCTTCTTCTTTTTTTTTACAATATTTTTTTGAGAAATTTATACAATGTATTTTGATTGTATACATTCTCCTCCTCTAGCTCCTCCTCCGCCTCCTAATTACCTTCATGGTCCTTCTTTAAAAATAAAGAAAATTAAACAATGCTCCCCCCCCAAAAGAACCCAGAATCCATGGAGTCCAGTTTGTGTTAGTGGATGACTCCTAAGCCTGGGGCTTTCCCTGAAATGTGGTGCCTGTACCAGATGTAGCTCCATTAAAGAAAACTAACTTTTCCCGCTCCCAGCAGCAACCAAACACCAACAGCTCCTTAGCTGGGGATGGGACTTTGTGCCCACTTCTGCCCTCAGTGTTGAGGGTTTGTCTGTTTTAAGCCTGTGCAGGTTGGATGCAGACTGTCAGAGTCTCTGTGTCTGTCTTGTTGTGTCCTGAAAATGTCATTTCTTTGAAGTCATCCACCATCACCTCAGGCTTTTAAAACCTCCCCAGTCTTTCTTCCACACAGATCCCTAAACCTTGAGAGGACAGGTGTGATACAGACATTCCATTTAGGACAGAATGCCCCAAAGTCTTTCCTGCTCTGCACCTTGTTTAGCTGTGGTCCTTGTTAATTACCATCCACTATGAAAAGAGGTTTCGTTGATGGCGGCTGGGCATTGATCTATGGGTAGAGCAATATATCTTTAGCAGTGGTTTTATTTCTATGTCTATTTAGCAGAGTAATAGTAGTAGGTTTCCCCTAGGGCCCATTACCTACCCAGCCTACCCATAACTACCCAGTTAAGGTTCTTGACCTTAACATTGGTAGGCATGGCTTCCATTTCATGGAGCAGGACTTATGTCCAGTATCACGTGGCTGTCTCTCCTATAACACTCATGCCACTATTGTACCGCAGTTCCTAGTTCTTAACTGGGTCATAGAAGAGAGCTTCCTGTCCTGCACAATGGAATCAAAGATTAGCATCTAAAAGGTGTTGACTGTGGTCTCAGATAAGAACAGTAATGATTTCAGGAACACATACATGACTTTTTTCACTGGAGTCATGGCTCTTACTTGTGTTTAACATGTGAATGCTGCCATGATTGATCTGAAATCACTGTTTGGTTATATATTAAACAAGAAGCATCCCTATGTCTGAACCGTGACACACACACACACACACACACACACACACACACACACAAAATTCATTACCCTTGGGCCAGCAAGATGGCTCAGTAGATAAGGGTGTTTGCTCCTAAGGCTGAAGATCTAAGTTTAGAATCAGGTCTCCAGATGGGAGAAGGAAGGAGCCGACTCCCAGCAATTCTCCCACCTCTACATCTGCACCTACCCGCGCGTGTCCACATACAATGAAACATAAAGCTCATTGTTCTTGTTCTGAGTCCCTGTTTTTCAGAGGTTTTCCAAACCCAGCAGCCTCAGTAGTATTAACCATCTATCTGTATCTCTGAAGCTGACTGGTCTGATCAAGTTTATTTACCCTTGGCGAGGGCCACTACTGTTGACAACAGACACCAGAGCCTCTCCATAGTAAAACAGGCGCACTCAAGGCCTTGAGATAGACACGAGGGAGGAGCCTACTCTCTTACTACTCTACGGCCTTTTATCTGAAGCCATAGAAAAGGAAGACAAAAATGAAGGAGAGGCTCTGGAGCCAGTGACACGCCTAGAAGCAGGTAGGTTTAGAATCGCCCGTCTCCAGCAGTGAACTGCCCATTGTCTACACAGGCTGAGTCACTCTTGCTCCACCTGGAGCCAACACCAGCAGCTCCTGTTTCCCTTCCATTTCCCATCAACCACAATAGAAAGCGCTTCTCCAGTTCCTCCAGGTATGGATGGATGGCTAGGTGCCTTGGACTAGAAATACTCCCTAGACCTCGACACTGTGTGCTGTTTTCCTTTTCCTTGTCCTTCTTTGGCACAGTACAAAGCAAAGGGTGCAGGTACGTCCTTAAATTGTGCTTGTGTGAGACTAAGCAGTTTCTGTGACCAACCCCCTAGCAGGCTAAAAGGCAGAAGGTGAAATCTCTGTGCCCTGTCTTGTTTGGTGACCAGACTGAGATAACAGATTTTGTCAATGTGCTATGTTCACTGTTAATCTAACTGCTACCAGGATCCATTTTTCTGACTTTAGAACAGAACAAAAGTAGAGTGTGTGTGTGTGTGTGTGTGTGTGTGCGCGCGCGCGCGCGCGCGCATGCTCAGGAATACATGGAATGCCACTGGCAAGGCATTTACTGAGAAGTAGGAAACTGAAGAATTAAAATATTCTGAACTCAGAGAAAGGTGACCACGGAGTACAAATATAGCAGAGAAGAATGAATGCAGGACACACACACAACAATAACAGCAACAACAACAACAACAATGACGACTTAGTGGGTCAAACTACTTGCCACACGAACCTGATGACATGAGTTCGGTCCCTGGAAACTACCTAAAAATCTCACATCACAGCATTCCCATGTTAAAACGAGGAGGCAGAGACGGGAGCATGGCTGGAAGCTCATGGGTTAGCCGGGAGTAGGCTGTCCATTTGCAGAGACTCAGTCTCTAACAAGGTATAAAGTGAGAACTAACTTCAGAAAGCCATCTTCTGTCTTCCACACATGGGCACACACATGCCTGCCCCGTATGGGCACACGCATGCCTCCCCCTGTATGGGCACACGCATGCCTCCCCCTGTATGGGCACACGCATGCCTCCCCCTGTATGGGCACACACATGCCTCCCCCTGTATGGGCACACGCATGCCTCCCCCTGTATGGGCTCACTCATGCCTCCCCCTGTATGGGCACACGCATGCCTGCCCCGTATGGGCACACGCATGCCTCCCCCTGTATGGGCACTCACATGTCTGCCTCTGTGTGGGCACACGCATGCCTCCCCCTGTAAGAGCACACACATGCCTGCCCCTGTATGTGCACGCACACCCACACTTTATGGAGTGAGAAGCTGTTTTCAAGTGGAGTGATGGCTTCCTGTTTTGGGTAATGATGAATATTTGGCCGGAGCTTTCCCTTCTACTTACTCCTAGATTTTCGGTTACGTTTAGTTTTTAACTACCTGACTTTTAAAGCCCCTGTATGCTGCGTCTGGTTAAGTCTTCAGTTTGGAACAGCCTGTGTTTTCCAGATGTGCTGACGCTAAGGAGGGCTCATCTCCTGGGCAAATCCCAGGGTCTCTCTGCCGCCTACTCCGCTTTCTCTACATGATTGAAAAGCACACTTGACACACACTCCCTTCCTGGAGATCAAGTCATAATTAAATCCAGGAAACCTTGCTGACGGTGGAGCCTGCAGGTGTTGGGTTTGCTATTTGTTCTTGCAAAAGCCGACAACTCGGGCTTGTACGTGGCTGTCACCGACAGGGCCAGTTAAGGTGACTCTGAAATGTTTGCTCTGCTTGTCGCTCACTTTGTTTGGTGAAAATGAAAACCTGCCAGTAGAGTGGACCTGCTTGGAATACAGATGTAAGTATTTTCTTACAAAACTCAAGCACCATTTTTTTTTGTCCCGGAGAAGACTAAAGGTTAGTTCCCTATTGGGCCAACAAATAAGAAACCATCACTAAGCAGTTAAGAATAGGTGAACACAAATGGCTTTTGCAAGGGGGAGATATCTGGTGGGATGCCAGTGTGGCGCTCAGACTTAACAGCTTTATTAAAGGGAATGTGTTAAATGCTCATTAACTAAATTTACAAATAATTCCCAACTGGGAGTTGTTGCAAACAACAGAGGAATCACACATATACACACACACACACACACACACACTCACTCACTCACTAATTACATGCATGTGTGCACACAAAGCAGAAAACGCAGTAAACTTCTGCTTGGAAAATAAACCCCAGATTAAATCATCATAAAGACATTCAAAGAGAGCGGCTTTGAACTCCTTCCAAAGTTAAGGTGATAATTCTTGAATGGGAAGTCTCTGGATTGGCAGGATGGCTCAGTGGGTAAAGGCACTTGCGTTAAGTCCTCAGTTTGATATCTGGAACTCACATGGTAAAAGGGGAGAACAGACTCTAACCTTCGCATGAGGGCTGTGGCTCATATACACTCAAGAGTGCCTGTATATATGTACACACAGACATAGACACACACACACACCAGAAATATCTATTCTTTACCTCAAATAATTTTTTTAAAAAATATTTATTTATTTTATATATGTGGATGTTTCATCTGCAGGTACATCTATCTGCACACCAGGAAGCAGTCATCTGATCCCATGAGACTACAGTTATAGGTGGTTGGGAGCCACCCCATAGGTGTTGGGAATTGAACTCAGGACCTCTGAAAGAACAGTCAATGCTCTTAACCACTGAGCCATCTGTCCAGCCCACGATGAAAGTTTTTGGGACTCTGCAGGGAAGCAGCAGAGACTGTAGGAGCTCCACAAAGGGGAAAGTTTGTGGTCCCTGAGACACAGCTGTGCTGGGAGAAGGCCTGATGCAGATGTGCCACCAGATTCAACACTTGTAGCCAAAGTCCTTTGTTTTCCAAGGCTTTAACGAGACCTCAGCCCATACCATCTTAGTAGTAGGCAGAAGGTAACCCTGGATCTGGATCACACGGGCACCCTTCATGACCTCAGTGGTCCCTCAGAAGCCACTACGGAGATTCCTTGAGGTTACATTTGATATTGAACAGGTATCCAAGGGGACCTGGAGGGTCACCAGGATCCACAGTCTCATCTTTACGTCATCAGAGAGCCAGGGCAAAGGCAGTAAGTACCTCCACCATTTTCTCACCTCAAGTGAACCTTTGGACTTTGCCTGCAGGCTTTTGGAACAACACACCACAGTCTTAAAAAACACGTAGACAGTAGGCAGAGGGCCATGGAAGACTGGATGACGTGATACCTGAGCTGTCGTTCTGCCTCTGCTGTGCAAGTCTCTGGACTCGCTGGGCTACAGTACTTAGCTCGGGGATTTGCTATGGGCTGAATTGGGCACCCTTCCAGATTTATATTTTGATATCCTAACTCCAGGTCTCTCAGAGTGGGACTATGCATGGAGACAGGGCTTTGAAATGGATACTTGTGCCAAAATGAGGTCATCATAGTGGATCTTAATTCATTGGGAATGGTGTCTCCATAGCATGACATTAGGACATGGACACACATGGAAGAGATAACACATGGCATACAGGAAAAAGATGGCCATCTCCAAACCAATAAGCAAGGTTTCAAAAGAACCTATCCTGCTGACCTGTTGTCTTGGATTTGCAGCCTCTGGAATAGGAGAAATAAATGCCTACGGCATAAAGCTTCCTGACAGTGGTCTTCCTACAGCAGCTTTATCTACTAACACAGGATTCTTAGAGAAGGGCCCATGAATCAGAGACAGAAGGGTCTTTAATCCCATGATGCTGAGAAACGTTTTGTGTAGGTGTACACCTTTTAGAGGAATGATATATTTACCAGAACCTCACCCTCTGGCAGTGTCTCATGTATCAAATTTGCTACATAGCTGAGGAACACATTGAACTTCTGATCCTCCTGCCCTCACTTCTGAAGTCTGACATTGCAAATATGGAATACCAGGTGATTCTAGGGATCAAATCCAGGGCTCCATGCATTCTAAACAAGCACTCTTATCAACCGAGTCACATTGCCAGGCCCAGGTATCTGTCCTTTAGGAAGACTTCAGTTTTCTAGAGAGATTCGTGGTATTAGAAAGTTAACAAGCACTGACTACATTTAGGTTTTCCCGAAATTCAAAGCCAAACTTCAACCCTAAAAAACAGGATCCATTCAGTCTCTAACACGTACAGGTAGCCTGCAGTTCTGGTAATTCAGAGAGAATCTGGGACAGCTGCTAATTTTGGGCCCCCCAAGCTGAAATCCAGATGTCTGGCCACTTTCACTTTGTGAAGGTTGTGCTGAGGACTGACGGAGCTACTTTGATCATGTGGTTAAGCCCCAGTGCAAGGGAAGCCATGATTGCAAGCCTGACATGGTTGGACCATTTCATTTCCACTTAGAAGTGGAGTCAGGGGCCTGAGCGGATGGCTCAGCCAGTGAAGTGTGAATGTAGTGACCTGTTTGTAGTCCCAGTTTCAGGATGTGGAGAGCAAGCTGGCTACCTAGACTAGCTAAATCAGTGAGCTCTGGCCTCAATGTTAAAGTGGAGGCAAGAGAAGACACACAATGGCAACCTCTAATATCTGAATTTGCACCCACACACATGTGCCCACATATACATACACACACATGTGCATCTGCAGACACACACACATACACCACATGCACATACAAACATGCTTTAAAGAGTTAAAGTAAAGCAAGGGTCAAAATCTTTGCCTTGAATCATCAATGAAACTCTATGCAGACATCATATATAGGGAACCATTGTCAGTGAAACCCTATGCAGACACAGTACCTAGATTTCCTTGAAATGCACAGAAATTTATGGAAAAGATAAAAAGACACAGCCTCTGATACATAGCTTTTGGAGAAAAGGCATGGGTGATACAAACTTGCTTCTTGCAAAACCTTGTAGGGTTCTCTCCTTACCATCCTGGAGAATGGCTTTCTTGTGCCAGCAGTGCCCAGAGGTCATACTGGGATGCTGTATAGCCTACCCAGTGCTGGCTGGGAATCTCCCTGCTTTTGGTTCTTAGTATGGGACTCAGGGCTTGCAAGGGCAGGCAGTAACTCCCAGTGAGCTACACTCGATACCCTTATTATTTAAGAGAAAGACCGCATGTTCAAATTCTATCCCTTAAAAAATCCTCCGAGAGCAGAGATTGAAATGAATGGCTTCTTTTGGAGCTGAGGGAGATGGGCTGTGGTGAGCCCAGATTGGCTCGCCCTGTGCATGTGACATGTTGGTGGGCTCAAAGTGGCTCTCCCTGCGAGTGTGACGTGTTTTCTAAGTTGTATGCTGGCCATGAGCTTGCTGGTTTACTCATTTCCTCTAAACAGTCTGGCATTAAACAGTAAATAAACTTTTCAACAACCCTTATGAAAGAAAAAAGGTTTGCTTAGCCTTAAAAATGTTCATGTCACCTGACTGGGTGGCTCTACTTTGGGGACTGTATTGGGAGAAAACGATCTGAAATGGGGACAAAGGTGTTCATACCACAAGTTTATCATAGCGTTCTTTCCAATTTGGAAAATTGGAACTAACTTTTAAAGGTCCAGCAAGGAAGAAAGACTGGGAAAATTATGTTACTTCTATTACACAGACTTCAAAAAAGATGCTCACAAAGAGGTTTTAGTAGTACAAGGACCATTTGATAAATTTTTAAATAGAAAAATCAGAATATTGAATTATGCACAAAATAAGACTTCAAAGCCCTGGAAAAGACTGAAGAAAAAAAAAGCCCAAAAGAAAACACTGCAAATACGAAGTGTCCCTGGGTTTGTAATTACAGTGCTTTTTCTTGCATCCAAGTTTTTCTTTGCTTTGCAAGGCTGAGGATCAAAGAGAGAAGTCAGGGTCTTGGTCATGCTACATGAGCGCTGGTGAGCATGCACTTGGTCCCTGAAAGTTTTCATTTTTATACATGTGAACATGCAACTCTTTTATAAAATGGAAAGAGGCTTAAAGAACAGCCTGCCTATTGGTTCTTATCATTAGAAACCTCAAGGTAGGTTCCTCGTTCATGCTGAACAGGTGGTTTCTGTCTCAGAATGAAGCAGCTGGTGTGCTTTGCTGCCAAACTGTAGAGTTACAGGTGGGCATTGGGGGTTTCTGGTTTCTTGTATGTATTTTTACTGTACTTTTTCCTGATACAGATGATGGTGGTGGGGTATTTGTACCCTGTATGAAGATATATTGCTGTGACTGGTTTATTTAAACAGTCAATAGCTAGGCTGGAGAGATAGGCGGGACTTCTGGGGAGAGGGAGAGAGGGAGAGAGAGAGAGAGAGAGAGGGAGGGAGGNGGAAGGGAGGGAGGGAGAGAGAGGAAGAGGAGGAGGAATCTAGGCATGCTAGGGACTCCAGGGAGGGGAGGGTTGGACATACAGAATGAATGAAAGGTAAAAAGCGATGAGGCAAAATGTAGATTCATATAAATGGGTTGATTTAAGCTATAAGAATTAGTGGGACAAGCCTAAGCTAAGGATTAGCATTCATAATTAACGATAAGTCTCCATGTCGTTATTTGTGGGCTGGCGGCCCCGACAAGAACGTATATTACAGATGACATCACTCCCAACTCTTTAGCGTCTGCCCCACACTTCCTCATCAATGGGAAGGCGAATTAAAACTGAGGAAAGCGCATAGTTGGCGCAGTGTGAAATCCGGGTAGACACACATGGCATAAATAGGCAGTGCTCTTGTTTTTCTGTGGCCATGGTGTGATGTGATGACCAGATGTTTCTCCTGTGACTGCTTGGGTGTTGTAGTGCACGCGCGCGCGCGCACACACACACACACACACACACACACAC